>AYLM01001430.1:0-24223 GCA_001625345.1 Cairneyella variabilis | reverse complement strand
CTATTAAGTCTAAATACTACTAACTTTCCGTTTAAAAATCTAACTTCTAATACTTAGTATGCCACCTATCTGCCTTAATACACATATCTATCCTTGATTTCATACTCTTTACTAACTCCTCAAATAAACTATTAGGTAGAGCCTCCTATGCTGCCTTTAAGCATTCCTCTACTCTCTTTATATCCTCCTCCGACTCCCCTTTAGTACTCATAATCTCTAAGAACATTTTTAAGGTTAGGCATTTTATCGCATATCACAGATTTTCGATAGGATTCAGATCTAGACTATAAGGGGGCCAATCTGTGATTCGTACGCGTTATTCTTAAAACCATTCCTTAACCTTTTGCGCAATATGAATAGAAGCATTGTCCTATATAAAAACCAAGTCGTCGGTCATGTATTGCGCGTTAGCATCTAAAACTTCGATATATGAGTTGGCCAAGAACCCTCCCTTCTTAGACTTAAAGTCTCTATCCATTATATATAACGGCGTCCTATTTCCAAAGCCTTAAAACGCTGCCCAAACCATAATACGCAAGTCCTTCCCTTTCTTGTATGTTGTAATATGCGACGGCTTCTATTTGTCTTCTCGCAATCCAAATACCTATTCGATCAATTTACCCCGGCCCCGCTCTATAGAACACTCGTCACTCCACATATAGATTTTCCATTCTTCCACACCCCAATAAGCTCGACACTTGCACCAAAGAAGCCTCTTAGCAGCATGCTCCTTTGTAAGTTCTAGTCGTTTCTTCGCGCGCTAATAGTGAAGGCCATGCTTTCATACAAGTCGTTTAATAGTAGAGTTGCTCATTTTCAGGCTATAGGCCTTCCGGCGCTCGTTAAATATGGATTTGGGATATAATCGTAGATTCCAAAGCATGATTCTTTCGTCTCGTTTGGTATAAGTAGCTGGACAACTAGGGCGAGATGCTGACTCTCCTTCCGGTCTTGCAGAGTCTTGGGCAATAGACCCTCTTACAGCCCCTCTAGAGACTCTATACCGGACCTGGATTTCAGCAGGTGATGCACCATCATCAGCCATACCAACAATCTTCCCACGCATATACGGCGTAAGGTCTTTACCTCGTACGCCATTGCCATCAATACCGCGTAAAGGAGTGCGTTGTGGTGGCATAACTATAGTGGTTAATTAAAAAGAGGGAGGAAGACAGAACACGAAAATTCGCGTAAATGCGCGTTCGGGCTTTTCCTTATGATCGCTTATTGTACTCAAGCAAAAGAACAACTCAAACAGAGCCAGTGAGACCGTTAAGCCGTTAAGGAGTCAGATAAGTCAGACAGATTTTTACGTCGTCGAATTCCTTTGGTTATGTGGCCGCCTACGGAGTTAAGCGACTGCAATATATCTTCGTTGGAGTTGGCCGACAAGCACACGTAGATTCAAAGAGCTTAACCCCGGTGCCCACCGAGCAGTTTTTTTTTTTCGCTTGATAATCAGTTTCCTCAAATGGCAGTCCATTAAAATTCTGCTCCACTCCCCGCTGGCTATGGCTAAGCGATCCCCTATTTCCGACTCTCCGTCGCTCGCCTCCGCTCGCTCGTCCGTCGCCACGAACCCCTATAAAAATTTCAGAATCTACTGACTTGTCCAGAGCCAATTATATCTCAACCAAACCAAGACCTGTAATTCTCTTGTCACGATGTCACCACCAAGTAACCCCCTCGTCTTCCTCATCACCGGCTGCTCCTCCGGCTTCGGCACCTCACTAACCCTCCAGGCCCTCAAACTTGGCCACAAAGTGATCGCTACCTCCCGCAACCCATCCAAAAATCCCGATCTCGTCAAACAAGTCGAAGGCCTAGGCGGTATCTGGCTGCTCCTTGATATCACGAGTGGTCACGATGAACTCCAAAAAGTAGTTGACGAGGGAACGAAGAAATTCGGGAGAATCGATGTTCTGATTAATAATGCTGGGGTCGGGATTCTTGGGCCGCTGGAGGATTTCAGGTAAGCTAAATATTATTGTGAGTTGGGGAATATGATATTGATGCTTTGAGTAGCGATAAAGAAACCCAAACAATCATGAACACCAACTTCCTCGGCCCCTTCCACCTCATCCAGGCCGTCCTCCCACAGCTGCGCAACCAATGCAGTGGCACCATAGTCAATATCTCCAGCGCGGCAGGCGTTGACCCTCACCCATCCATGGGCCTCTACGCCGCCTCTAAATTTGCACTCGAAGGCATGTCCCAGGGTCTCGCAAAGGAAGTCGCGCCGTTTGGAATCCGCGTCCTAATCATCCAACCCGGAGCGTTCACGACGAATATGATGAATGCTGTTAGCTTGACTGAGAAGAAGTTGACGGAAGGGTATGAGGACACAGATGTGGGGAAGTTTAGGAAGATATTTGAGGGGAATGAGAGTGAGAGGACATTTAGGGCGGAGAATGATGTGGAGAAGGGAGTGAAGGCGATTTTGGAGGTTGTTACTGGGACGGGGAGGGGAGTGGGGAAGGAGGAGTTTTTGAGGGTGCCGTTAAGTAGGGATGTGGCGGAGAGGACGATGGGGCAGGTGGAGAAGCTGAAAGATGGCGTTGAGGCTTTTAGGGATATTTGGGAGAATACTGGACATGATGGTGGAGTAGCGAAAGCGTACTCTGAGTTGTGATGGAGGTTTTCTGTGCTTACTTAGATAGTATAGATTACTTACAATCATGTGCGAGAGACACTTGAATACTGTCATTGCAGAGATTCTTGAGATTGTTCCGGTTAGGTTATATTGTATAGCATGCAGGTTAAGCAGCAACTGAATAGCCGAGCCGGCCGTGGGGGCTCGTTTAACGACGAAAAAATTGACGAGCAATTATAAAAGTCTGCTCTGGATTTGAAATTGATCCACAAGCTTCGTTTCATGAGTGGTGCCCCTTTCCGATGGTGGTCGACTGCCAAGCCTCGTCTAACAAATTTATGAGCTAGCAAACTGCCAAATGCGGCGACGTTCACCTGCTATCCCGTGCATCCCATTGCGCTTCAGCTCTTCGACCTGAAGTTTCTACCTTTTTTCGAGTTTGGTCGAGTTGTCAAATATTGTTGTCGCTTGTTCTCCACTCGCCGCATGCTCTTCTCTTGTCGCATAATGAACCGTCATCTCCCCCTACACTTTCATTTTTGCCAATATCAGTGCAAGTTTAAGACAAGTTTCCACACTCATTATAGACTCCCTTGTGCTAAATGAGGTTTCAGATTCTCAAGCGAGACCCGTCACGATTTCGCGAGAAATGAACAGCAAAGTGGGAACAATGAGCACTTCAAATCAAATTGGATATATCGTAGGAACCAAACTAGCAAGAAATATAGCCAAGCATTATCAACGAATTGCCCCCCATCAATACATCATCGCTCGCCCATACCATACTGCACCAGTTTACCTGACCAAGGTAACCCAACATTGCGAGACTACCATTCACTCAGCCTTAGGATTAACCTCTTGCTCGCCAGCATTAACATGCTTTTGCTCAATTTCTGCAGCACGATGCTCGAGATCGTGTGGCTGGTAGTCTTCCATGTTGATTCCTGGCACCAGCCACGGAGCGTTGGTGAACATGTAGTTCATTTCCTCGAGTGGGAGTCTTCTGGTCTCTGGCATGAATAGGTAGAAGAATACTGCGTTACTGAAGTTGCAGACCTACAAAAAATTGTCAGGCCTGTTTTGTTTGCAGTAATTATTCACGGGCTCAGGAGCGGTAGGGGCGACTCACAATGAACAGGTAGTAGTACTTCCACCCAACTTGAGCCATTGCCGTGTCGGTCACTTGCCCGATCATGGTATTGAAGGCAAAACTGGTCATGGTCGCGATGGATACTCCCTTTGATCGAGTCTTGGTGTCGAAAACCTGAAATTTGATCAGTAAAATACGCTTTCGCGGGAACCAGAATACTGACCTCTGCGGGAATGATCCACGACAGAGGACCACAGGTCGCCGAGAAACTGAAATTATAGACCCAAGTCGATAGAATGAATGCCCACTGTGCGCTTCTGTTACCAGTACCAGCTGCATTTGGTGGGAATTTGGCGAGGAGGATCATAGCCCAGATGAAAGTTACCATATTCCCCAGGTTACCGATAATGAGTGGCCAACGACGGCCAGTATGATCGATGAATAAAATACAAAGGAACTGTGCGATCAATGCGATGACGGAATTGATCGACTGATATTTCAAGGTGTCTGCGCTCGAGATGCCCATCTTGGTCTATGTTTTGTTAGTGAAGTTTCATTGAGGAGAAGGAAAAACCCTACGAAGATAATGGTCGAGTAATATTGAATGGCAGAGACACCAGTCATCTGGACGGAAGCTTGAAGCGCAGTACACAGGATAAGTCGACGGAAGGAAGCCCTGTTTGTGAAAAGCTCCTTATACGACTTGGCCTCGTGCTCTTCATCGACAGCAATCTGCTCTTGAATTTGCTCGTACTCGGCACGGACCCAAGGATCTTGTTCATTGCCATACGCATGCAACTTCGCTAGAACAGTCAGACCTTGCGCGCGTTTCCCGTGCTGGATCAACCAACGAGGACTTTCGGGGAATAGCAGAATCAATGCTGCCAGGACACCGGCTGGGATGATCTGGATACCAAGTGGGATACGCCATTGCTTCGAAGTAGTGCTTGGGTAGTCAACAAAGCAGCCCCAACTAGCCCATGTAGCTACCAAAGCGCCAATACCAAGCATAAATTGTTGCAAAGCCGTGATGCGGCCTCGGATGGAGGGGTGGGCAAGCTCAGATTGATAAAGAGGGATCATCATTGTGAGGAAGCCAACTCCGAGACCTGCGAAGAAGCGTCCCATATACAATGCCGGGATATTCTGCGCAGATGTTTGGACGGCGCCTCCAACGCAGAAGATGAGAGCTCCGATCATGATAGTAATTCTTCTGCCCAAGTAATCGCCGGATGGACCTGCAAACATAGCACCGAAGAAGGCTCCACCAGTGAATAGAGACACAATCAGACCCCTGGGAGAGATTAGCCCAGATTTCTGGCTGTGCGACTGGTACTGAAAAAAACGTACACATCAGAGGTATTTGGTGCCCAAGTGGTCGCGATATTTCCTCCCGGGGCAATGACTTGTCCAATAACACCGAGATCATATCCAAATAGGACTGAGCCAAGACTGGCAAACACTCCGATGAGGAACTATTGCGAAAATTAGCGTCCTGAGAAAGTCAACACCAGGTGGGAAGCCATACCTGATACCACTTCGACGGCAGCTGCATTTTCGACTCTTCGAAAGTTTGGCCGATTTGTGAGAGAAAGCAGCACAAGCAAGAGCTCCTTCAACTTGCTTATGTATGCCAACCTATCGGCTCCCAGTGGGCGCATATTTCGGTTCACGGCATGGGCTGATAGATATGGTCTGGAAGCGATCCCAGACTGTTGGAACATCCCCTGGATGACAGTTAATTGGCAGCCGTCTAGCTTGCAGTTGATAGAAGATAGTCCGTGGCCAGGGCGACAGAGTCGGATAGAGAGTCTGAAGACGCCCAAACACAAATATGGTTGGTGCGCATATAAAACCTTTAGCTCGGAGTAGCAAAGTGGAGGGATGGCTGGAAATACCCCAGACGGGTGGCTGCAAATGTTGCAGATTAATTCGTGTGCTAGTATAGCATTACATCTACCCTGTTGCAGACCCCCCAGACACCCTCTTATTCAAATTCTTAGTAGTGGAAATTGCATTACGCGAAGTGACTGAAGGGGTGATGATCAGAGCTCGAGCTACCCCGCAGTTCCCCACACAGTCCCGAGATAATGTGACTGTCATATGCTGTGTAACTTCACCACTTGGCACTCGCGCCTGACCTTGCACCTCACTTCTCACTGACTCGAATCAGTGGTATGATAATCTACCAATAACATCAATGTGCATCACGGACGTACCTATGAGGACGGAGGTACTCCTCCGGAGGCAGGGTACCAAATCACTCATTGCAGGTGGCCGTACCATACTACCACCAATCATGTGGTAATGAGGTGATATTGGGTCGCTGGCAATTTGACAATACTTTGTGCTTTCCACCTGTTACTGAAGCAGAGTGGAACATTTAAACAAAAATATTGAAGCAAAAGTGAGTAAATGCAGTAAGATTGACATAAAGTTTCAAGACTTCTCATTTGTTGCCTGGTCAAAATATTCCATGTGAGAAGCACCCTCAATGTATCATAATACCACCACCTGAATTCAAAGGACATTTACCATGTTACAAGAAGAGTGTGGTGTCTATAGTGGTATGAAGTGGTATACCGCACCATGCGGCCAATATTGGTTGAGGCTCGCACCTCACCATTGCTTTTCAAACCATGTTCGGTATTTTTTCTCTCTCAAGAGGTTTCACTCGTACTTAGCCATCTTAACGACTTATTGCACCCTCACAAGCTTTTTCTCTCAATGTCCATTCCACTGTCTGATATCATTGTCGCCCTCTAACAACCCAAACCACCACCCACCCCCAACCAAAGTGAAAGCTCCACTTAAAGTTACTGAAGACTAAGCTAAACAACTTGAAGCATGTGTTCCATTTTGAAGATGGAACATTGAGAGATGAAGGCATCAAAATCTATTGAACAGCCTATCGCAAGTTTTCCAAAAGGATTAAACCTCCCCCCATAGGTAAGATCTTCAACCTTGTGGTCGATATAGCTAACTGCAGGCGGTAAGTATGTACCCTCGGAACACTCGGAGACAGGACCATGGACCAGTGATGTTGTGTTTGACACGAGGTGCGACCACGAGCCCATGTTTGCTGTGCCATAGCTCTACATCGAATCTTCGGCTTACCCCTTAAAAAGAGACATATTGTACGACACGAACCCACCAATCATGAGAAGTCATACTACCCCTCCTACTGCAATCACTACCGCTTCAGTATATGGATACTGACTACGTCGAGGTGACGACAACATAGGATTCCAATGAGTACAACCCCTGGTCCGGGAGTTTTCATCCAGCATCTGCTTCCTTCAATGCAATGCAACCACCAAAACTTGACTGTTGCTCAAATAGTACTTGCGCTCCAATTACAGATTACCAAATGATTTCACTCCGAATGGTGGGAATTGCTATCGAGTATAAGCTGACATAGACTTCAAGAGCTTCCCCTCCCGGGTGCGGAGGCAGACAAATCTATAAGCATGACCATCTTCTCCTCACTCGAGACGTTCAGACAGTTCCCAAGGCAAACCTTAAACACACTCAATCCCATCACTTCAACCAAAGCAAGACTCCTTTCACACACCTTACGATGAAGTTCCTCCCCATTCTCACCCTCTTCTTCACCGTAGCCCTCGCTACTCCCGCCCCCAATGCTGGAAAGCGCAACATGATCACTAGAGAGGCGCTCGACGTGTTAATTGCTCGAAGCCCTCAGACTTGTGTGTGTGAAGATGGAGTTTATTGCTGCTACGATGATGGGATCTCGTCTTGTGCTGTTACTACTTGTTAGATGTAAGTCGTGCTGGGTTTTGAAGTGCAAAAGGGGTGCTGATGGGTTGTGGCGTAGGGATAGGTTTGATGGGAATTAATGGTAGTGGGGTAGATGTGGGATATTGTAGTTTTGCTGTTTGGGAATGTTGAAAGCAGATTGATATCGTGGGTAGGAAGATGTGGAGATTGAAAGTGGTTTTGATCCATTTTGGAATTTCGAGAATGCGCGCATGGTTGGAGGAGGGCTGTCTTTACCAGTCTACAATTGTTAGCCCTTGAAATTCGAACAGTGTTACTAGCTTCCGAGGCCTGTATGCAGCAAGCAAGCCCAATTTTTTGCGTGGCACCGAGAAATACTGAATCTCTGAAAAGAATTCTCAAAGGGTTGTAGGAACTTACTTTGCATTTCTCTATCAGACGAATCCTATTTCAGAGAAAAAGTCTTTACCTCGTATGGGTGATTCATGGCTTCTCCCTCCATAATTCCATCAACATATGCTTCTCCCAAAAATTCCCACAATTCACAACTATGTCGCCGCAGGACTACCGATACATCACAACCAAAGAGTATGCAGGGGTAATCCGTCTCACTCTCCAAGTGTTTTGGCAAAAGAACAAGCGTTGTCTCGCCATCATGGATCCACATAGCCATGCGCCTGTTCCACGTCGCGGCCTGTACTCGCCTCACGAAAGCTTTCATGGAAGTAGACAAAGTGCTGGCCTCACCTAGCGGCGTTGATAACCGTGGAGGGTTACCTTGATTATATCTGTCACAAACGAGCGTGTGCCAGTATCTCTCCTTCACCAATTCACGCACAGTATCTGACATGATGTTTCAGTTTCGGTCCCTACACCACCGGGAAGCTGGAATTACACTATTTGTTGCAGGTTCTAAATACTCAAAAGCTCCTCCTAACTGGAAACCTTATGCTGATAGAAACAGCGTGCTTTCGTTGCTGGTGAAGGTAACAAAAGCTCGAAGGGAGCCAGACGCTTTGTATGGGCAATGGTCTGGATGCCCGACCAGAGCATCCGCCTCAACTCGAGTGTACGTACTATACTAGTTTTAGTAGGAAGGGTAGTTGGATAGCCATGTAAACCAGGAAGGACTAGAAGATATGGCAGGAGCCCAGTGTCTGCAGATGGTGTTCAGAGACCCGGTTGCGGAAACTATCGAGCAGATAGTCACGTGATTGCATTATGATTGTGATCAGAAGTGAAAATTGTCTTCATTACCTATCTAAGGACTGACTGAGTATATATAGTAATAATTCTAGTCGGTGGGACTCAGGAGAAAACGTGTTAGCTGGCTGTAAGGGGTAGTCCTCACGGGGCCCTAAAATAAGGGGTAAAAATGCCGTATCGGCACTGAAATATCCGACAGAAACCGCGCTCTAAATTACTTCCTTGTATACCAGCAGAGGGGAATCTCGATAACTGTTGTTCAGATCCAGGTGGTCTGTAGCCAGTGAAGCAATGTCGAATACAACGTCTTGAGGTTGGTTGCACTGAAGGTGGGGAGGTAGGAAAGTAAGGTCTCGAGTCTGCATAGTCGCTCGATGGCTCCATTTTTGGAGCTTCTGCGCATAACGCCGTCGAGAGTAGTTACTAAAGAATAGGCTCCTACACTAAGAACTTAAATAACAGGGAAGTCTGACTATAATTTTAGAGTCAGTAATCAAAATTTAACGAAAACCTCGAAGAGAATATATACGATGAACTAGCAAGCACTGAGACCTGCTCACACGTGCTCTTCTAATCTCTCAAAGATCCAAGAGAATTTGTATCGTTCACCTTTCACTCGAAATAATTCGCCTGCTTCAAAAACTTAAGTAACTCGGCAGATAACTCAAGCATCCACGGTTTAGGCTGAAATTGACCCTCGGTAAGTAGAGTCGCAGCTAAGCCTCCGACTAAAACGGTAATCTCAGCTGAATTTTTACCTCCCTTCCTGCCAGCGCAGTTAGTCACTATTGCCGCTCTACTCAGGCGCTACTCACCCTCGCCTTACTCTCTTTGTAATTGACAGGAGGCTCTGCCCCTTGAAGAGAATAAGTGATAACGTCCCCCCTAGGTAGCGAGAAACCCACTGCGCCGAGAAAAATGATAGGCACTTTGACTTTAAGCATCTCAAACTTTTTTTCGTGCTACCACTATTGTGGCCTAGACCATGCATTAGCTTACTTCCCATGTTTAAGGCATAGCACTTGAACGCTGACTGTGGTGCCTAGGGATTAGCAGATGTCGACGATCGCAGCGCCGTTTGCTGACTTGCTGATCAAGCTCTTCCCCAAAATCTGTCCATGTTTTTTTGCTGGTGTGCTCGATTTTACTTCACAGGTGAATTCTACAGCATAACCCCACATAAAATTGCACTTCCTGAGGTCGTTGAGACCTCAGAATTTACCAGGTTATCTTGATTCTGAAAGTGGTTGCCAGGTGTTCGAACATTTCCAGACTCGCAAGGAGAAGTTTCCACTCTTCTGGTTGGATTCCAGATATGCCTTTAGAGCACAGTAATATGTATCCTCTCCACTTCATCAAAGAAGCTTATAGCTTTTCTTGACCAATAACCGCAATGATCGGCGTAACCAACCCTCTCAAACTCCGTCCTGCCATCAATCTGTTTCATTACCAGCAAGACCGGTTCTGGATAGGTAGTTTTGCTTTCTTTCAAACCAAGCAACATGCACCAGAACACTTTATCCTTTGTGACCAAATTCCACTCGTCTGCTGCGAAAGCATGGCAGAAATGCACATCTCCTTTCCGTAGAATAAATCGGCGACCGTCGTTTCCGACATCCTGGTCAATCTGAATTTCTATCATTTTGCCCTCCAATTTGATATAGCCCCCTTCAACTTGACCGTAAACATCATCAGATATGCATTCAGTACTGTAATCAAGAACATACGTGTCCCAATCGACCTTGTAGTGACCCAAATCAATGAACCGATTGTACCTCACACAATCGTTCTGAGAGGCCCAAGACCAAGTCGGGGACCTGTATGGCGTAACTTTCGACCGTTGTTCAACATTATCTGCTTCCCAGCAGAGCCCGTACGGAAGATCACCGCTCCATAAGCCGGCCAGATAGCGATACCCCGTCGCAGACCCAACTTGAGATGCCAGCCCTGAGATTGCTGGCAATTTGTCCTTTGCAAAGCTCAGCACTCTTCTAGAATATGAGCCGACCATAGAATGCCACAACTTCATTGCAAAGTCACGCTGATCTTGATTGAAATACCCCTGTCGAAGGAGAGAAGAGAACTCGAGCCTTACGTTCTTGTCGAAACTACTAGGAGAGACATCCCAATCCGGGATGCTCTCCCGTCGAAGCAACTGTCGACATTCAAATACGACTTCGGAGTGGCCAAAACCAAGAGACCTTGGAGCGATCACTTCCTCCTGGTAGCACCAAGCTCTGCTCGATAACGTGCTCTTTTCGATAGAGTTCACCTTACCTATTGGTGGTCGAATCCAGATTGGCTTGGCAGGTGGCCAATTCTCCTCTTCCTCGTGGAATCTATGGGGAACTTCCACGGCTATTGGTCGGGAATGTAAGAATGACTCGTCACCATTTGAGGAAGAGGCCGCTGAAATATTTACAACCGCGTTGCTGTAAACAGAGCACATCTTTCCTGACTCTCGAAACCAGTCTGAAGGAGAGTCTTGGATAATGCAGAGAGAGTCGATCCAAAGGTATTGAAGGTCGAGGTCACGCGTGACGTTGACCGCATCTCTGAAAGTTTGATTCATTGAAGAGAGTGGAATTGATTGTTTTCGATTTTTCAGAGTCTCCATGGTAGATTGTAAATGTTGTGTCGCGCCCCAACAGTGGCTTAACGTCGCGTAGCGCAAGACTGTCGGAGTTCCTTCTTTCGTTTGATAGGTGAGAGCCTCTTTCTCGGTGGGAGGACCTGGAGATACTTCCGATAGTCGATCCAGCAGAATTTCTCTAACCTCGAAGAGAAAGGGCTCCTTCGAACCATCCTTGGGTCCAACATCAATGAGTCTCGTTGGTAAGTAACCACTCATCACCGTGTGACTACATGCATCATGAGATTCCAAACACTCCTGTATCCATCCCTTCATGATCTTGACTGTGCTCTCTGATAATGGATGTTCACCCAAGTGCTGGCGGGTCATCCAGATTTCAAATATGTCGGGAATTTCCTCGCCATCAGATATCTCGGCTTGGACGGGATCCTCCAATGTGTAAATCTCAAACTTTGCAATATAATTCCAGCTTTTATTTGAACAGGAAGCCGCTATGGTGCCATCGTCATCTAAAACCAGTCGAAACACTAACGGACCATTTCCCATCTCCGCCTCATTCTGTATTTGAGATTGATCCGTTTGCCAGTTACCAGAGATCATTTGACACAGCGGACACCCCTTTTCCGCAGCCTTCCATAGATCGATAGGAGTCTGGTGATGGGAGAACTTTTCTTTTGGGATGTTCAGCCATTGGCCGATTCCGGGAGGGAGAAGCCCTCGTGGCAGAACCGCCTTCTGCAATGTGAGCCACGCACCGAAAGACAGACAGACAGTGCAATACGACATAACGAAAGGATTGGGAAGAGCTACAAATATAGGGGATGAATGTTCGCATTCTTATGGGACAATAGTGCTCATCACTTTGGGAATGCGGCGTGAAGTGTTGGGTGTTGTGGAGGTGGAAGGGCGAGGTGGCTTCAGCGTCAAGACACAGCCGCCTCGCTTGCTTCTTCCACTCGGAAGGACCTTGCCCAGTCGAAATTTGCAGGGATGTAGAGTCTCATGTTTCCGGCTTGGACTTCTAATTCCCAATTGTAATCGGAGAGGCAGAATACTTCAAGGGGAAGGTGACACACATAAAATATTAGAATATCATTGATTTGTGCCCGAATATGAACGTAGAGAACACAGCTCTCCTCTAGCCCATTGCAACGCCGCAACACACCCATCCCAATAAATGCCTTTCCCGCTGAATCTGTAGGTGCGCATTCCGCTGGCCCATCACCATCAGGACAACCTACTCAGGCAATCGGAGCCCCAAAATCCTCCATCTTGACATACTTCTCCCAATTCTCAATTGTAGCCCCATGGAATTTTACGTGCGCATCCGCCAAAGCCCTAAACTCGCTTTTAAACTCAATCCGCTTAATGCGGTCGAAGTCATATACTTCTTTTACAGCCTCCTCTTCGAAAGCCTTAGTAGTCTTCTTCGCCTCTTCGACTTCCCGAGTCAGTTCTTCAATTCCGAGTTTAAGACGTCAGAGACGATAGTTAATTAATAAATAGAGCATGAGCCGATACCTCTAGAATTAATACACTAAGCCAGATTAATACGCCCCTCCTATATTATATAATTACGCTTTAACGCTATTACTTATATTCTAAATAAGGCTAACTATACACAGTTCATTAATCAAAAGTTAACGGCGATACTTCAGATACATATAAGTAAACGGGCGGGGCGTCTCGCGAGCTTTTTTTGAATCATGCTTTATTCTTGGCTTCTGTGTTCTTTTTTGAAGCTTTAATAAATTCCTTAACTTCAACTTTTTACGGTGGGAGTGAACAGCATGGGCGAGGAGAGCACATGGGTGATAACTGCTAAGCTGGCGGAGGAGCTGATGCTCGCTCTGCGAAGTGTGCACCGCCTGTCGGTAGTCGCAGTCGCATGAAGGTGTCAATCTCAATGACAAGGTTTTGAATCTGTATAGAATGCAGAGGGAGAGAAAATTTTCTTGGTGGGCTGGAGACGCTACATCTTGGCGTGCCGAGCCAACATTTCCCTCCCACTCGGGTGAAGTACGTACTCTACATAATACAGAACAGTATAACATCATCCCATCCATGACTAATACAAGTTTAGCCGCTTGATAGATAGTGTGATAAAAGATAATCGCAAGGCCCTTTACAGGAGCTTTGTTATCATGAGTTAATGTACATGTAGGTAGAGAGAAGGCTCTTAGAGTGCTGGTGTTACCGGCGCTGTTGCGCCTTCATGACAGATTCCTTTGATTACACTTGACTTCCATACTTGGCAGTACATATAAGGGGCTCTCATATCAGAAATTCATGGATCAATTCTTGAATGGTTGCTCCCTTACCTCAAAACAAGGCTGTGTGGTATACTCATGCCCTAGCAGTATAGATGAGAATACAACCAGGAAGTACAGACCAATTTTTCTCTCAAACACTAATCTGCAATGGTTTCTTCCCATAAACCACCTTTCTAGATCATGAATTAGGAACTCATCCTCCACCGGATAAGAGCATACTCACATAGGGCAATAACAAGTGATCGACGGATCCTGTATATCCCTTCTCACTTTAACTAGGAATGCTCGAATCTCTTCTGCAGTCCAGCCCAAGGCCCCGATAACCCTAAGGCTCATCGCCTCAATACCAATCATATAATTCTCCTGCAAGAGAGCCCCAATCTGCTTGAAGTACTTCCCCTTCGCCCAGGGATTAGTAGGCATATAGAAGGTCAGCTCAACCACATCTTCGAAGCCAATCTCCTCCATCCACTGGATAATGGGAGAGTCAGCATTTTCTTATTATAGCGTGCCTTGGGAGTAAAAGGGAGCAAAAAGAGTAAAACAGGCTCTTTGGGATGGCTTGGGAGTGCATGGAATGAAGGGAGGGTATTTCAGAAAATAAGAACAAGGAATTTAAGAAGCCCCGTAGCCCTTACACGCTTGTAATGCACCACATTCGTCCACGGCCGCCCGAGCTTCGTAGAACCTTCGATACAGAGCTCAACCCAGCGATACAGATCGGAGGAGACGGCTGGCGGGCCGACGTACTCGAGGGGGTAGACGGGGTCTTGGAGCTCTAGGTAGCCGCCGGGGGAGAGCGCGTCGAAGGCTTGACTAAGGACGTGCTTGGGGTCTGTAAAGCAGGTGAGTAGCGTGCGGCCATGGATGTAATCGAATTTTTCAGTAAAGTCCCAGTCGTCTTCTGCATCGTCGATTTCGAAACGGCAGTTTGGAGGGATGCTAGGACTGTGAGTCCTGGGTTTATAAGGAGGAAGGCTAAGAGGGGGAAATATACTATAGAGGCTGGATTGGACTGAGATCGGTGCCAACCACTTGAACGGATGGGAACATGTTTGCTGTGTGTGTCGTATTAGTTATATCCTTAAAGTGATGCAGGTCGTCTGACCAAATTCGATAGCCCAAATACCTGTCCCTTTTTCGCGAGTTTAGCACAGGAATCGACGAAGACTAGCGATAACTTGTGTTAATCTTACCAGTTGCAATATCAAGGACATTGTGTATGTTTGGGCCAATTGGCGCTAGATAAAGTTTCTCGCGGAAAGTGACACAGAATAAGGTGTGTTGAAGCTCTATCCACTCTATTAGTTTGAAAGGAGGCTCACAGACGATCTATGCACCTAGTCTCTCTCTTTCCGGCTGTTAAATTGTATGTAAAGGTTAGACTGAACTCGGAACCTATGGCTTAGCGTTCATGTGACTGACCTCATCATTTGGCAAAACGTATTCTAGGGTTTAACGGTTAAGCTGCACTCTAGTCTAAAAGTGGGGGAAGGGGACACACTGCCTTCCTTGTAGGCATGGTATGTTCTGCCATTTTCCTCGACGTTGTGGTATATGCTTGGTCGCAATGATGTCGTCGACGACCTAGTCAGCTATCAGCTTCCGCCTATGGAATGATTTCAAGAGTTGCACGAAGAGGGGCAAGGGAACCAACACATCAGAGAATGTACCAATAGCAGAATCGGTATCACTGTGTAGCTAGACGCAGAATCTGTGTCAGCATACAGCAATCCGCGCGGTTCTGGACCTTACAGTATTGCGCTCCGTGTCGATCGATGGCAAGGAAGGAGGACTCCCGCCCTCCCGTGACTGGGGTCTAGGATCTTCTGCATCTTGTGTCTCTGCGATAAGCTCGTTCGGGACGATGTGGTATGAGGCCGGCGCCGACATCTCTTTGGCATCAGTCTTCACAGGAGGATGAACGCGGACAAGGATGGCCTTGTGAAAGAGGATCGTCTTGTTACAGTAGCTTGGAGGTTAAGATAAAAATGAAGGTTGCATGATTTTTCGCGTATCAAATGCACTCCTTTTGTACACACGCCCGTGGGGCGCCTGGGGTTTCAAATTTGATTGGATAAGATATCAGGTGCTAGCCGGGCCAAGTCACAGAACTGGTTACAACGTACGCACCTGAGGGGTCCACTTCGGGATTCCTAGTTCGGCTCCAGAGATAATCGTTAAAAATTGACACGAAAAGATAAAATGTGGGAACTGCTCAGGGCTGCTCATGGAGCTGGGTGGCTAGCCGAGAGCGAGCCAAGGTTCATTCGCGCCTGAGTTAGAGCAGCCAGGCTTACGAGTTGAAGAAGTGTGTTTGGGGGCCGTTCCAGTCCACCCACGTGATGGACACTGCGCCTCACCAAAGCATTTGTTTTTTTACCCGGCAATTCCTTATCTCAATTCCTCCTTCCCTCTCTCTACCCGCAACATCGCTTCCTCTTCCCCAGATCATCTCCCTATGTCAAGATGATGCTTAGTAAGCGAGTGGATATTATCACTTAAGGACACTGTGGAAATTCTGTTCTGCATTATCATAAAATATTGTCCCATCATCAATTGACTCATTCTGCCGCCAATTCATTCGTTCTGCATGCCATTTAATCTTACCGCTGCCCATAATCTTAACACCCTACCCTCGATATCATTGCTTGTACAATTTCCAAACGAGAAATCGGGATGAACCCCACCTTCCAGCCCTTCGCCTCCCCCCTCTCGAGCTCCGTGTCAAGATCAACCTAGGCGCTGGTCACCCTTAGCCCAACCCTAGCTGGCTCATCGTTCTTCCCTTAAACATCTCGGAAGTATCCCTTAGCTGCTTTTGAGCAGGATCTACATTATGTTACTTTCTGCAAACTTTTGGAGAGTTGTTGGTAGAGAGTTTCCGCCAGTACCAGTGTGTATTTAAAGAGTAAACACCTAAGGAAGGAAAAGGAGAGCTCTGATGTCCGCTTAACGTTTCTGTACGAAGGAAAGCACATTGATAACTGCGGCAATGGTGGTCATCTGACCGAGTCCGTAGTCTCTTCCCATCGCACTACCCTACCCAAATATACGAAGAACCACCACTTATTTCATACATTCCTCCAGTATCAACACATACGTCCAGAAGATAAAGTCCCGCAAATCTTTGCTACTGAAATAAGAAAATATCGGTAAGAAGCTGATACTAGAGACGCGTAACACAGACTTTAATATCCACTTAAAAACTCAATAACTATATACTCTACCGAAGACTTGTAATAGAATAAAAAATAAAAAAATTTGGATTTGACGTTAATTTGCCCCGGCAAACCTATGGTCTTACCGATATGACGGGTGCTTGGCCAGACCAGTGTTTGGAAAGTATGTTTCCAAGCCGAGACGCAACAAGTCTAATATTCTCCCCTGGTATGTGACGAACTCAATCTGCTAGCCACCTAGTGATCGCCCTTACTCGCGGTGGCCACGAGTGTAACGGACGATTAGGCGAGAAAGAGGCAGTTCTATTGAAGATCTAAAGCTAGAGAAGAAAGGAAAAAGAGAGTGCTCGATGCCCAAGCAGCCAAGTTATGTCTACGGACCTAATACAGGTCAGGTTCGAGGCTATTCCCCTTACGGGTGGTCCGTGGTGGTCCGTACGGGTCCGTAATCATGTGACACAGGGAGCATGCCCGTGACAGCTAGGTCGGCTATAAGGGTGCGAGTAAGTTTAAAGATAATTGACTAGTGGTAATCTTCTAATTTCTATTTTGGGATCGAGTAGCACTATGTGTAGAAACAAAAGGTAGATCGATTAATTCGACTTTAGCTCAATCGTAGGTCGCGCGAGATCATGAGGGTTCATAAATGCCCAGTTAGAGGAACATTAATATTATCGTCGATATCTAGGAACCAGAAAACTTTAGTGAATTTAATGCTTTCTTTACTATTTAAGTCTAGGCACAACACTTCTAGGAATATTAGAAGCGTGATTTAATAGAGAGTAGAAGGGGGTTTACTAGCTCGTACATTAGATTACTAGGCATCGAAGCCTAGGAAGCTTTGCGTAGGGAACGGCCTACGACAGAACGCATGGTATTCGGTTGCAAGAATTGAATCTTCTATAGCAGATGAGGATTTGTGAATTGCTTTAGCGTAGGACTGGCTGCAAAAGCTAAATCGCTATCTACTGTTTCTTGCAGAAAGTCGAAACATGCTGTCGCAGAAATGCCCACCGCCTTGGGCAGAATGTTCCGCAGTCGGAATAGCGCGCCTCGTGTATTCACCGGAAATCCCCATCAACTCAGCACCGGGAAGCTGTCTTCAGCGGACTCAGCCACGGGTTGACCTCGCCGACGCGAATATCAGATGAAATTGATCAAGTTCAGACCGATGTCAAGATCGCTTGCGAAGTCCAACAGCCAACCCTTTTCTCCGCCCTGATACCGCACGAAGACTTCCCCACACCAACTGTCCCAGCTGAGTTCAGTAAAGCCCTGCAACACCAAAAAACATCGAACAATGGTCATAGCCTTGAGTGGCATTCGTGGGAAATGGAGGAGACTTGCTCGGTTCAGCATACAAGATATACACTAGAGAGGGATGTGGCTGATGTGCTAGCTTTCTACTGGTTGATACTTTGTAGTATAATACACTAATTATTTCTAATTCCTTATCTTTCTTCTAATGTCAACACCTTCATTTATTTTGCAGTGCCTTACCATGTATCTGATTTCTCGCTTTGATTGCCGCTTCCCTCAACCCTACGTGCTTCCGCGTTGGGACTGGCTGAGAGTACAGCTGGACGGAGCCTATTCAATCCGGGGCCGGATTATTCCAGTGCGTGCGTGTCATCACCGCTAGGGTTGGGTCGCTGTACTCTTCACTCACTTCTATACGATGTAAGAGTTTTAGTATTAGCGACTGTGCCCTCCCATGCCTCCCGGGATCAGACATGTCACATTCACGTACATCAGGCCTGCCTCCATTGTAAGGGCCACTAGTCATTTAGTGCCGATGTAATTCTGCCTTACTAGGATCTATATAAATCTCCCAAAGCCACCAGTCCTTAGTGACTCCTCATTGACGCGGTATCGCCGCTACATGTCTCTCCCTTACTCAGCTGATCCTTCACTCTTTTTCGCTATCATGGTTTCGGTGTCAACACTAATACAATTCTTCCTTACTAGGATTTGCATAAATCTCCTGAAGCCACTAGACCGTAATGTGACTCCTACTTGATGCGGTATTACCACTATATAGATCTCACTACAGTTAGTAAGCACAGGCATAGTAGAGTCTGCCTTGTCTTCCCTCGATAATCATAGAGTCTCGAGGGTCGAACCTTGGTATGAACCATATTACTTATGTAATTTCCCTCTATATATATCCCATAATACTCAAGAAACTCAGTTGCTCTTTTTATAGCTATAGAGTCGTGCCGATATTGCCTAATCCTACACGGTACCTTGCCAAATAGAAGCACCAGGACGTTATATCCCCCTTACTTAATGCAAAGTCGTTCCTAGGAAGACTGTGCCTCGTCTTGCATGAATAGAAGGAGCAGGAACCTAGACGTTGACGGACGCCAGTATTCGTAGTGCCGTTATTTGTACCTTTTTAGACAACTATATAAAATCATCTGTCGCGCGCGAATTCTTATAGCATCCAAGTTAAATAAGCTCTTAGAAAATTGAAGTCGTATACTCCTATACGAGTTAGTTTGTTTAGGGAGAGTTGAGGAGGTCTCAAGGGGCATTCAAGCGAGGCCTCTTCGAGTCGCGAATTTTCGGCTAAAAGGGGACCCAACTCGGCTCCGGCAAGGACCCTTGATAGTGTGATAAGGGAGCGAGAACGACCGCCGTCACGATATCGTAATAGGCTCAAAGAGGGGCTATGCTACAAGCAATAGGATCCGTAACATTCTATATATAGACAATATAGAAACTGTAACCGATTCTCGAGGGAGCTAGAAGAGGATCCCTTAAGCATGATCCGGCTGACTTATTAGCGTGCTCAGGACTCGGGGCTTGGCTCAGGTTAGAGCAGCGATTGCTTAGGTCTAAAGATGGAAATGGACTTTGGGGAGGTTGAGATTCGGGGTAGACTTTAGTGGTAGTTGGTACAGCCGAACCCGCGAAATCTCGAAGGGCATTGATTTTGCTCTTGCAAGTTTTCAGATTCCAAAATACTTGATTGATGTCGTCAATCTTAGTCTCAAATAAAGTGACAGCTTCTGCAAATTGAGTCCAGGAAACCACGTGGGATTCGCACCAGAGGTCTGCCTTCCGTGCAAAGGCAACTTCCTGAATCCATCGCTGACTAAACCAGGGGCCTTCGCATCAACTTTGCAAGAGCTCGCCATGATTCACCTTTGTGTCTGTCTGCGGCGAGCTCATCCAGCCCTTGTATAGATATCTCCCCAATAAATCTCATAGCCAGGTCACTTTCCTGATTGCCCGGCCCAAGCCAAACGATGACAATCAACGCTTTGCTGTATATGTCCGCCATCTTTAAAATCTGCTCGCTCCGCTTTCTCGCTTAAAAAGAAGACGAGGCTGACGGCAACACCTTGACGCTATTGGCCAACAAACTCTAGGTATCCTTTCAATAAGACGTATCCATATTGGCCGTAAGTATCTAGATCAAGGCCCAATGCAAACTGGATTTCAAAACAAAATATAACGAGAAGATAATCAGCAGAAACTCATCTGAAGCTGGAATACTCCCACAGAGTGAGCCCGATGTGTCAAAGATGACAAAAAAAGACCATGATTTGCACAAAGTCCTCTCCCACCGGTCCCTCACATAAATTCTCAACCTCCTTCCAGACCCTCACTACAAATATCCCCGCGCTCTCATTCCACCTCGCTTAACCCCTCAAATGCTCGGTCACACGACCTGATACTCCCATTCCTCCCAGACAACTTACTTTCCACCCTCAACCCACTTCTTTAAGTCTCTATTAAACCCCTCAAACCCCTTCTTCGTCTTCTCCCTCATTCCAAACATCTTCCCGCCCGCACCCTCCCCTATCATCCACGCCAACGCTCCGTCAAACTGTTCTTCTTGGATAAAAGTAGTAGCGCCTTTTGTTACCTCGCTGTCCTTGAAGTGGAAGGCGTGGTTACCATTAAAAGTACCACCCAAGCCTTTGCCTGCCCAATAAAACTTCGCGGGAGAATTTTCCTTGGTTTATTATGTTAGCGCGGGAAGATTTTAAATGAGGTGAAGGTGGAGGGAGAGGTGGACGTACGAGGATTAAAGGCGCCATGGTGGCTAATTCTATCACGACGTGCATTTTGGTGCCGACTTCCAAGGGGGCGTTTGGAGTGGCTGTCTCAATCAATTTGAAGAAGCCGTTTGGGTGGTATTTTGGTATTTGGTCGAATTGGAGGAACTTGATATTTTCGGTTCAATAAGCGGGGAGAGAGTTTGAGTTCAAGGAGAGATGGAAGTACCTTTTGTCGTACTTCAGCTGGTGGAGCTGCGATTTCGATCTTTGCTGTAATTGTAGTGTCAAACATCTTGTATAGATTCTGGTGATTCGAGCTCGATTGAAAGTGTGGGATAATCACGTGATATTGTGGTTAAATAGTCGGTTGAAAGTGAAGATTGGTGGCTTTTGAAATCGTTTGAATCAAGGATCTCTGTTTGGTACTTCTGTCATCAAGGACACAAGTCTCCTTATATGCATATACATAGCGTGTCCTCCCTGTTCCGCAGATCCATGCCATCGGTGAGACGGCCAACGTTCGGTCCGCACCATTCGCTCAGTTGGCTAGTCAATGCATCAGCGACAAGGCAACCTCTGCGGGCAGTGTTACTAAGCTCATGTTATTCCATTTGGGGAGACAGGCGGCATCTAAATGTGCCTTGGGCAAGGGGTGGGAATGAGGTAAGCATAGAACTACGTGAAGGGCGACAAGGTTACTCGCGCATTGAGCCGCAAGAGGTATAGCGTATATCTTAGTAAGCGGTTTGCTTCCACAAGAGGAAGCGGTTAGAAGAAGCAGCTGCTCCGTCCTGTCGCGGACTGCTGCCATATTGGGGCGCCTGTTATGAGTGAGGGATCGAGGCTCAATTGCCTCCCAAAATAATGAATGGTGTAAACAACTTCATCCCATTCCTGGTGTTCTGAGTCATGTGACATCCTCCGCGCAGCCTTGGGCATCGAAGTTCCCATATTTGTACCAGCTCCGCTTCTGGATGCCTAGAAATTGGGTCACTGTAGCGCTGCCGACGACCCGCCGAATTGACTCACAGTATCAGACATCCTGGGCTGGTCGTCAGCCACTCCCTTTTGCACGTTCCCACATCGTCTCCAACGACCAGCTCCAAAGCACGGTTGACTGCGTCCGTTGAATACTCCTCCTAGTGCCCGGATACAGTACCATCTTAAACTGGCATAGGGCTACTTCCACTGAAGGTCCTGTACGAGTTCCCTCTCCCGAAACGGATCTTCGCCGGCACCCCGAACAACTCATGACTTTCTAGCAAGCGGTCATCTTGACGACCGACAAGAGCGAGTTCGTCGTACGCCTTGGTTATTATTAACTCTCAGCACCAGTACAGAATATGGTGAACGTTGCTGGGAGGTCGAAAGGTTGCTCGACTTGTCGTAGAAGGCGAGTCAAATGCGGTAAGCTTTGTGTCTCTAGAGAACGCAAAAGTCTGAACTAAACTCTCAAGACGAAAACAGTCCCGTCTGTAGGCGCTGCCAACGATGTGGCTTGGAATGCAATGGGACGAAAGACATCACCTTCGTCGAAGGAAAGATAGTGAAGTCCAGAAGGACTGTTAAACGAACAATGTCGACACGTGATGCCAGTGATACGGATTCTGTTGATATTCAGATACCTCCATCTGCTTCACTAAAGGGCATGGAGATCGAGATCTACATTTGCTATACCCGGAAATGTATTCGAGGTGGTCCTGTTGACATAGCGTTGCAGGATGTTCAACTCAGCGACATTATAAGGGCTGGAAAGACCACAGCAAATGGCCAAATCTTCCATCAAGCCGTTCTAAGCTTTTCTATCATTTTTTTCGGTACTCAACACAGACAATCCTCTATTATCGGCCAGGGATATGCCATGCACGGAGTGGCCCTGAAGCAGCTTAATCAGGCACTATCAGATGCGGAATGCTACACCCGTGACGAAGTCATTCTCTCGGTTGTCACTCTAGCTTTATTGGAGTGCTTTGTGCCCACTGGCCCAAAATATTATTTAAAACATATGCTTGGACTGGAAAGACTACTTGAGCTCCGCGACCCGGGCTCATATTTCTCCCCGAAATCCTCCGAGCTCCATAAAGGCGTGCGGCATATGATTCTTTTTGCTTCGTTGCGCACGGGGAAACCATCGATTCTTGCAAGAGTGGAATGGAAGACAGCCTTAAGGGCTAATTGCTCAGATGAAGAGATGCAGGCACAGGACTTATTTGATGTCTTGGCAGACTGTACGGTTTTAATTGCAGAGCGGGATAAGATGTTGGCGAATAGGGAATTGTATGTTGAAAGTGCTACACACCGGCGCGATAAAATAACACGAAGGGCGATGACTCTGCTGGCTCATCTTCGTACTTGGAGAAAGCGATGGGATAGCGATGGGAGGAATGCCCACTTCGAAACTCCTGCAGCTTGCGCTAGGCGGCAGCCAATGCATGAGTCTTGGGGAGATAACTCGCCACCTTTTCTCGCCATCTTTGAGTTTGCGAATGACTCTGCTCCGACTACGTTGATGTTTTACAACACGGCACTCATCTACGTCCTCCAAATCCTTGCGTCACTCCCGCTCGAAAATTCGAGCATTCACTCCGACAAAAGTTGCATACAAAGCACAGGGCAGGATGCTGGGTATCTGGAATGCACCAAAGAAAACTACATTGCTACGGAACGGGCAGCAGCCTTGGAAATCTGCCGCTGCATCCCATCCTACTTAATCCAAAAATCGCGTTTGGATTCAGGCACTTCGCCAGTCGTTCACTTGGCTGTTACGACTGCGTGGATGACGCTGAGGGGGAATGAGTCTGCAGAGGGGAGATGGATGACGGACTTACTGAATGCGGAAAATCAGAAGGTTATTGCGAAAGGTCTTTGGACTAGCTGACGAAAACTGAATTTAGAACTTTGATAGGAGCTGGAGGATTTGCGAATTTCACAGTTGACAATTTCAAGCCAAGAAAATGGCCTGGAAATTGGTGTGAAGATCAATATCCAAGACGCAAACTTGATTTTACTAGTGAAATGGGAAACTCCAGCAATACGAGAAGCATTCAAACCAGGTTAGCAATGTCGAAAGAAAACACAACAAGAAACGGACCACCATCACAAGCTTCCCTCTCGCCTATTCCTCAACATCCACTCTCCCCAAAATCCTCCCTGTGAACCTTGCTATAACCATAACCCTCGGCACCTTCCACCACTTATTCGCCCTCTTCGTTGCTCTCAACGTCTCACGACAGTGATCCAATAGTAGCTCCCTATCGCGCTCCTCAACATGGTCCCACGCCACCAGCGTGAGCTCTTCCAACTTAGGAAATTCTCGGATTTCATCCCAGCAAAAGGCTTTCCGACCATACATCCCCTCCGCGATATCGAGGACCAAGAAACGTAATTTCTCAGTGTCATTGGCGCCGGTATATCCGCCGCCGAGGAAGAGGTCAAGTAAGTAGTCTGCGGGGACGGAGGCGTGGTCTTCACCGTGGACTGACATCTGCATTAACCGCTCCTCCAACCCACCCACCTCCCTTTCCCCTTCACC
>AYLM01000254.1:0-14305 GCA_001625345.1 Cairneyella variabilis | reverse complement strand
TGGTGGGGGTTATGGAGGCAATTCTGCCTTTTTGTCAGAGTAGAGGCGTGGAAACTGGCGAAGAGAGTTTGGTTGAGAAGACGGGGCTAAACTAAGAACTTCCACAAAGAAGCCGAAGATCCTTACCTCCTACATATAGTGCAAAAGTACGAGAGGAAAGGGTTGCTCTTCCCGCTAGCTACTAATGAAGTTCTTAGATATGGCATCACACACACCTGTTCGCAACACGTATTCGATTGTATTGCTTTCGCGAAGGTCCTTGTACTCAGCCAACAGGGCCACACTCCGTCACTACCCGGCTGTTGGACTTTTTTCTCGGAATTTTCCTTGTCAAATCTGCATAATGGAGTCCACATGAATTACAAAGCGTACGCTCTCCACCTGGGCCCCTTCTCCATTCGGAAGTATCTGCTCTGTTGCAGCTATGGCATCTGCCGGGTGGCGCGGCCTGCTGTTGTACAAGTATGTCAGAATCATGGTCTCAGCAGGCCGGATAGCATGAACGTACCCCTTGACAGCTATTGCCCATTGAATCCCCAGGATCATCCTCAACCACTCTATCTCTGGAAAAGTTCGCTCTCTTGTCGGGAACCCTCCCTTGACTAGTATTCGTAATTGCCGCGTTTAGGACTAGTGAAAATGGAGACTTTATGCCACAGGCCAAGCAAGGAGCTAATGGTGTACGCTGGGTCGCTTTCGTAGGGTCGAATTTTGATAGAACCCGGTTCTGGAAAGAGCAGAGAGGACATATCCAGGTTGCAGACATGAATTCTTTGTCATAAACCTCGGTGATTACTTCTTGCGCTATTTCAGAATCATTATCTGGCAACTCCGAAGCCCTACTGTCCATCAGTTGCATTTCACTTATTTCAGTCTCGGACGCACCTACAATGTTACTGGTGCGTGGCTATGGCCAGGCCCAGTGTTAAAAGGAGAGGTCTGGGGGCCTGTTTGTCTCGGTCCTCGTCTATCGCTACTAATCTTGCGATTAGGAGGACGGAGAATGCGTACGCGTTTAAATGCCTTCATGTCCTCATCCTCACAGTATTCAGAATTTGCTTTACGCTTCTTGGAGTTTCTTGTCCCCAGCCCCAGTGAAGCATTATCGACATCCCAGTACCCCAGGGGAAATATTCCGTCATACGCGCTCGAGCGTTCTGGAGCTTCCTCGAGATCTACTATCCTCTGAAACCATGTTCCACACTTTGCACTATTCTCCTGTCAGAATTGCACTACTCTGCTATGGGTGGTGTACAGACCACTGTGTCAAACTTGAGGACTGCTCCTTGGAATCTGTTTTACAATTAGGGCAAGAATTTCTTGGAGTAATGCTTGACCCGTTCTCATTCTGAAACACCACCATCATTTCCAAACGACTTCCTGGCAAGAAGGAGGCTGCAAATGGCTGAATGCGTTGGATATCACGCTTAAGACTCGGTACGTGAATTGCGTATTCACCTCTCGCAATCTTCCCCTCACCTGGTAAATTGATAAACCTTGCTGCTAGAACACTGTCAAAGACGCCCCAAGAATTGATGAGTTCAAGATGTAGTGGCGCTACGCGACCCAATGCATCAGTCAGAATAAGAGGTTCTTGGATCCAACATGGTCCGAACTCCCTTGGTATCCGTGATTGGAGATCGAGCACGACGTTGTACGTTTTGAAATTCACATTCCAGATCTTTCGGATAAGCGTTTTGAGATCGTTACCCAGTGTCAAGAAATAATTCCTACGATTCATGTTAACCGCTATGGCAGTGACGGATAGACAGGGGGAGAGAAAAAAGGTGAGAAGCGTACAGTCGCTCTAGCAGTGTGCTAGAATTCGTTCCGTGGATCTCCATTTACCTTCCATTCTCATCCAACTTATTCTGAATGGTGCTAAGTATAGCAAGTTGCTGGTTATTCATATCATCGTTCTTCTGCTGAACGTCTTCTAGCCGATTCTGAATGGTTTTCCCAGCCAATTTCGTGAGATTGCTTGCCCGACAATGTCAGCCCTAATGAAATAGTAAGAAAATCAGAACACCCACACGATTGCAGTAATCAATAGCATATTAATCGCAGAGCTGTGTCCGTTGATCTCCGCTCGAAACCTCGCAAGGTCACCCTTCTGGCAAAGAGACCATCTGATTTTCTTTTGCATATCACACAACTTGTTCCCTGAGCCTCCATCCCTCAGACTCCTCTCGAAACCTTTTATTCTTCTCAGGAAAGCCTCAATGCATTCCTTGCACTGATCTGCCACTCGGCGCACCGTTTGCCTCAAGGCATTGAGCTCGACAAATGTGTCGGAACTTTGCGACAGCATCCCAACTTCCAGCAAGGCACGATTAAAGGCCCATAACTCTCGGCAGACCTCTTGGTGCTCGGCCGCCGCCCCAGAACTATCGTCCAATGCTTTAACCGCATCCTTGATGAGGATGCTGACTGCTATTACATCGCCGACTGAAAATCCGAACGGGACTGCCATGGTGAGGCTGAGGCTGTTGATCGATGCGTTCAACAAGAGTTCACGCAAGCTGTGTCTATCGCTTTTCGTGTGACTTGATATAAATACGGTTGAACGAAATTGAGTAGAGGACAGGACTTTTGCTGCTTGTTGAAGCAGATCGGGAGTAAAAAGGGAGAAGATGCAGAAGTCGTCCAAATCTTGAGGGCTGAATGCTCAGCAAGGCTGTGCATCTCGTGGTCAAATGAGAAGGGGCACTTCTACCGTCTTGCAGCAACTATCAAAGACACACCTAAGTTCAATGGTGCCCGTGAGTCGGTGGTTAAAAAGGGCGGAAGTATCCAACATCTCCAAAATGTCAGATGGTAAGGGTAGAGCCTAATGTCAAGAGAATTCAATGTGAAAAGCGCGGCAAATTTTACTACCATAGACTGCGTAAGCTTATTGGCGAAGTTATTTGGCTGCCAGCGTTCCAAATCAAGCATCCATGACATTGCAGGTGGTACAAGTTTAAATAACTTGCATTCTACTACCATTTCTTTGGAGCACCAACTACCGCCCTCGAGAAGACAGCACTCGCAAGTGGTTCGTCGGCCTTGGCCCTTTGTTTTGCCTGAATGCCTATTCTATCCGTGATGGGAGTAGCATTGATGATATTATCGAACTCATCATCATCTCCGTTGTCCGAGTCTGGCTCGACATCTGAATCTTCCATCAATGGAACCGGTCTAGGCACTCTTTCTGGTGGCTTCTTCTGTCCCGAGTCTGTGGGGTTTGAGAAAGGTTTCGAGGCCAGTACTCTTCGTCTCAACTCCGCCATCTCTTCCTCGTCATCTTCATCATCCGAAATATCGAAGGGGTCCTTGTCCTCGATTTCCGCTTCTGCCTCTAAGGACTTTAGTGGTTTCTTTCCCAGGTATATTCCGTCCACTTCATCAACTCCATCCTTTCTATCTTCATCAACTTCCTCGTCGTCCTCTTCATCCGAGCTTACAGCCATACGATGATTCGAGTTTCCACCTTTCCACATATCTGTCTCTGGGCCATTCTCTCCATCAGCCCTGCTATCTGCATATTCCTTCTCCAATCTTGCCATCCATGCTTCCTCAGTCTTCTTGATATCTGCCTCGTCCTTGCATGCAGCGTACTTCTTCAAAATGGAAGAATTGATTTCCAGGAATGCTTCTCCGTACGAGAAATGTGACATCACCTCTTCAGCCCACTCCGGATGCCCGCAGATGTAGAATGCGGCACCCAGCGCCTCCACGCAGTTCAACCTCCACGGCTTGCCATAGTTGACGCTATTCGCAGCAACCAGATAAGGTAACAATCTCTCGCATTTGCCTCCTATCTTTGGCCAGGGAACCTCCTTCACTCTAGCCCACGAGCATTCGACCACAGCAGCTCCGTATTGTTCCATCAATTCGCGGTCTGCAGGCGAGATTGTCTGCTTCGCATTTGGACTGATGATGACTCCAGAGTGTTTCTGTCCCACATGAAGCTCACGCATGAGACCCAGCTTCATGAGCTTCTTTCCGGAGCATCGTTTCGGATCGCAGTGACCTAGATCCCAACATGCTGCTTTGAAGGAGGGGCGCGATGCGGGGTGTTCGCCATCGTCGTCTTCGTTTCGCGGTCCTCTTGGTCTCGGCGCATTGCTGTACTTCTTGCCTCTGGAAGAGAAATTGTCTTTCTTATGCCGGACCATCGTGAATTGTTTGATTCAGGAAATGGTGTTGTGACGAGGTTGAAGGCGCCGCTATCAAAAAATATTCGGGAGCTCTAAATTAGGCACCACTTCTCGCTTCAGACCGCATCAGCTAAGAAATTCCGCTGGAGATTCGTGTTAGATTCCCCCCCACCATCTGCGCCGCACCACCTCACAGCTTGCCTTGCGCAACTCGCAACCTGTCTCCAACACAACATTCCTCCCTGTGGTAATACCTCCATATATTCCTCCAGATGGAGGCAGCATCTGCGAGGATGGCGGCCAGAGACCGCTTTGGCACCATGGGAGACCCAGGACCCTCGACCTTACAACGATACATCCAGCAAGCCTGCAGCCCTGAGAACTTCGAGCCCAACTTGGCGCTCAATCTCGAAATCGCAGATCTGATAAACTCGAAGAAAGGAAACGCGCCGCGAGAAGCGGCCGTGGCTATTGTCAATTACATCAATCACCGGAATCCGAACGTCTCGTTACTAGCTCTTGTCTTGCTGGATATTTGCGTAAAGAATTGCGGATACCCTTTTCATCTTCAGATCAGTACGAAGGAATTTCTTAATGAGCTTGTTAGGAGATTTCCAGAGAGGCCGCCGATTAGACCGACGCGGGTACAGAATAAGATCTTGGAAGCTATTGAGGAATGGCGGGGTACCATATGCCAGACCTCTCGGTACAAGGAGGACCTGGGATTCATACGGGACATGCATAGATTGCTAAGTTACAAGGGCTATGTTTTTCCAGAGGTCAGGAGAGAAGATGCTGCCGTGCTGAATCCGAGTGATGTTAGTCCCTCCCCACAGTCTTGGTGCTTGGCATTTATTGATCATTCTCTAGAATCTAAAATCGGCTGAGGAAATGGAGGAAGAAGAAAGAGCAGCCCAATCTGCTAAGCTCCAGGAGCTGATCAGGCGAGGTGGGCCCGAAGACCTCCAAGAAGCCAACAAATTGATGAAGGTTATGGCTGGATATGACACCCGGCAAAAGACAGATTACCGTGCGAAGGCTGCAGAGGAAGTTGGAAAGGTCCAACAAAAAGCACGGCTACTGGAAGAACGGCTCGAGGCCTTCAAGCCTGGTGATACTATGACAGAGGGCGACGTATACGAGGAATTGGCTTCTGCGCTCCAAAGCGCACACCCGAAAATCCAGAAGATGTGCGAAGAGGAATCCGATGACCACGAGGCAGTAGCGAAGTTACTGGAGATCAACGACAGCATACATCGGACAGTGGAACGGTACAAGCTGATGAAGAAGGGAGATCTGGATGCTGCTTCTAAGATTGAGAAGGGCACATTAGGTACCAGTACTGGGGTTGGCAAGAATGCTGCGAATGAGCTATCCTTGATCGATTTCGATGGGGAAGGAGAGACAAATGGAAACAGTTCTGCGGCTCCAGCAAGTAGTGGCCAGGCAGGTGGATTGGAAGACGACTTACTAGGTCTCTCCATGGGTGACAGTACCTACGGGCAAGGAGGAGGTATTACACTCGGATTCGGAAACAACACGAGTAGGCGAACGAAACCCTGGGACTTGGAAAGATTACTAACTGAATCAGACATGCCCGGTCCTGCATTAATATCTTCGACCACAGAGCACAGCTCAGCGAGAGGGCCTACACCTACAAGATCGCCGGCACCTCCACCAGCCTCATCGAAGCCAGACTACTCTGCCTTTTCTGCCTTTGGTTCTTCCCATCCAGCTCCACAAACAACTACTCCTCAACCCTCACTCTTCCAACAACAGCAAGCCCAGCAACAAGCCAAACTCGCAGCACAACAACCACCCATGGATCCATTCGCTGCTCTCGCCTCGCCAATACGAACAACCACCCCCCAACAACCTCAGCCCTCAATATTCGACTTTGGCAACCACCACCAGACTCAACCACCTCCCGCAGCTCCAGCTCCCGCAGCAGCCGACGACGACGAATGGGCCTTCTCGTCCGCATTACCAGACACTCTTCCCTCATCCAACACCATATTCGTAAGCGACACAGCACTGAGCATCTCTCTGCACGCAACGCGGGAGCCTCTCACGCCGTCTGTGATTAAAATGTCTATTACCTTCTCAAGTAAGACGGAGCAACCAATTTCCGAGCTGACATTCGCGCTTGCTGTGACAAAAGTATGTGTTTTTATCTCCGTTCCCCATCAAATATATCCCCAAAAGCCTCTGTTACACAACATATTCAGTTACACGGACTCCGCGGACTTAGGAAAGAATCATGTGCTAATAGAGATGCAGGGCTACAACCTCAAACTCCAACCACAAACTGGACGCCGGCTAGGGCCGCATGAGCAGGCGGGTGTTAGGCAAGTGATATACTTGAATGGCGTGGATCAGGGGAAAGGCGATTCGGTGAAGTTAAGGTGGAAAGCGAGTTACAAGGTGGGGATGCAGCCGGTGAATGAACAGGGGGAGATTGCGAGTCTGGGAATCGCATAGGGAAAGTGGTCTGAAATATGGAGGAAGAATAGTATAGAAGATACTTAAAACTTGAGAGAATAAGCTTGGCTGTGAGCTGTGGTCCAGTGGTGCTTTTGGAAGTGACTTTACTTTTGGTGACTGAGAAAGGCTGGAATTTGGATGTATCTTGGCTGTAGGAGATCTAGGAAGGCCATGTTCACGAAGCAAGCTAGCATGAGAAGGATACGGAGAACCCTTTTTGATTTTCTGGTTTCTGGCTAGTGTTATAAAAGTCATGATTTTTCCGAGCCCAGCGTCCAAAACTTCATGTCATATCATACAGGCAAGCCATTACCTAGGTACTCATTTTCTTCGATATTGATACCAGCACCATTCCAGCTAGCAATTTATCGCGCGCAATAACCGCCGTCAATGATGAGATCCGCGCCCGTAGTATAGGTCGAAGCATCCGAAACCAAGTACACATACGCGCCCTTCAGCTCCTTGGCCTCACCATCACGGCCCATGGGAATCATGCTCTTCCACAGATCCTGGGTCTTCTTATCAACGAAATCACTCAATCCAGTATCAATGTAGCCTGGTGAGATCGAGTTCACACGGGCGAAGTCGCGCCACTCGTTGGCGAGCGAGCGAGCCATGTGGATACAGCCGGCCTTGGCAACGTTGTATGAGGTCTGTTCCTGAGGGTAGTTGGCAATGTGGCCGGACATCGAGGCGGTGATGACGAAGGAGCCGGTGCCGCGCTCCTTGAAGTGGTGGCCGACGGCCTTGGCGCAGTGGAAGGTACCGTTCAGGTCGGTTTGGATGACTTCGTTCCACTTCTCAACGCTGCCGTCCAGGATGCCGGAATCTGCAGTGCGGCCAGCGTTGGCAATGAAGGCGTCGATCTTGCCTGCAAAACTCAGTCAGTATCCTGCGTTTGGGGTCAGTAGGGGAAGTGAATGCTGCGTACCGAACTCCTTGATGACATCGTTCACGAGCTTGGAGACAGAGTCGTAGTTGCCAACATCACACTTGTAGGCCTTGACTTTGACGCCGTACTTCTCGCCCAATTCCTTCGCGTTCTTCTCACCACCCTCGGGACGGGAGGAGTATGTAATGGCCAGGTTGGCTCCCATCTCAGCACATCCACGAGCGGCTTCAATGCCCATACCCTTAGGTCCTGAAGCACCGGTAACGACGACGACCTTGCCCTTGAGGGAAAACATCTCCATCAGGGAGTCGGTCTTGGGAATGGGGATCATAGTTGCGGTTTGTGGGGTTGAGATGTAATTGGATCGTGTTGAGAGAGATTGAAATATCAATAGAGCTATTTGTTGACTGTTCGTTGAGAAGGAAGGGAAGGAAGGGAAGGTCCTCCTTAAGTAGAGTAAATGAGCTCATGGTGGGGTAGGAGGGGCAAGCTTGTATGGTTGACGTTCCTTCCTTGCCCTGCGGGATTAAGTAACCATGCTGCATGCACTTTTTCACTCTAGAGCAAACGAGGCCGATTTTGGAAGTAAGCATCTTCTTGCAGATAGGATTCTTACCTCCTGCAGCAAATGCTTGTGCTTGTACATATTTCCAGACCACAAGGTAGTTGTGAAGGTAGGACATGGCTTGTGGCTGGCGCTTGGGCTTCAGCTGTCGTTGATGCATGACATCAGGGTCTCCATAATTCCGCGATGTCCATGGCCCACTCCATTGTAGAGTCACGTGCTCGTAATGCGCTCAAAGGAATCCAAATGCTTGAGATGGAGGAGCTGAAGCCAAGAGAATAATCTTATGTATAGTCATCATTACTAATCAAGGCTATGCAGACTGGCGTTGAAAAGAGGAGAAGGCCAGACCGAGCAAAAGGACGACCCCTCATCGACCAGGTGCCAAGGCGCGGATTCGCGGGTATTGCGGCGGAAGCTTTCCCTTAAATTGGCTAAACCGCTTCAAACTCGAGTGCATCTTATAAAGGATCTTGAAGTAGTACAGATCTCAAGCTGCTACATAAGTCTCACCTCTCCAAATGCGGCTTTCTTCCTATGCTTTCGGTTGACGCTGGGCGGGACCAGCACCTTGAAACCTCTTGGAAGTGGCATATATTGAAGGGCGACTCAGGAGTGCAATATGCTCACTTGAGTCAAAACAAACGTTGCAATAAAGTGTGGTGTCGATCTTCAAACCCGAGAACAATAAGTACCGATATGGAACGAATCCGATCCCGGTCTGGATTTGGCTAGGCTCCCGATCCTAAATTAGTAGAAACACGTGCAAGCCGACATCCCTCCCAACATCTTCTTGAACAGCAAGGCGTCCTTCAATCATCAGTTTCTCCATCAGAACGAGCCTATAGACATCACGAGGACGTAGCCAAGTGGGCGATGTTCTTCCCCGAGGATCAGCAGCAGAAAGGTGGCCTTCTCAACCTCGTTCTCTTCCCTACCTATCACGTCGACCCGCGAGTTTTGGATGCGTTCTCCGTACTGGAAGTAGGTAGATTGTGTTAGAATGTGCAAATTCTGGTAAATGAACGCCTTGTTTGTTCCCTTGTCTTGGATTGCCAAATAGTGATCCACCCTAGTAGGGAGGACTCGTTGGTACCTGATGTGCCTCATTGATCGTATCCTGAGGCCTTGCTTTCTGCTAGAACGAAACCTCGTGCGTATGTCGGGACTAAATCTGCCGCCTTTAGGTCGTTAGCCTGATGTCTATTATTTCTGCTGTAGCTGGAAGTCGGTGAGTGCTGACCTCGGTCCTCGTCCCATCGCACGGAAGTATGTTTTTACTAGGAGAAGAAGTAGCGTGCTTCGAATAGGGGCAGCGGGCAGTGTATTTGATATCGAGGGATTACGATCTTAGCCGAAGGTGAATTAACTACAATCTCTTGCGGGAGAACAACAGTCTGCAACAGCCTTACCCTGGTCTTGAGGATTTTTCTTCGTCACATCGCTCTCGACTTTGGTAAAATCTCCATTCGTGCCAACCCTTTGCTAGCGCTCATTAATCTAAGAAGATTGAATCATTTACTAGCACCGTATAGGTCGGCATTCAATGCAACGTAGAACTTCGGGGCCATATCTGCAGAGCAATGGCGGCCAACCAGCAATTCTCACATCGACTCTCATCGGATCGCTCCCGCAACGCCAGATCTACCTCAGCGAAGAACATTTATGTAGCGAAGACACACTCGTGCATAATCATTTATGCACTCCACATCGCGATTCAGCGATAAGTGTCAAGCAAATGCAGCGGTTCCACGGAACGCATGCTCCTCTCCACTGCCAACGCATACCCCCCTGCAATCCGAGCGCATTTCCACGATATTCTATTGTATGTCCCTGCTTGATCGATGATCTATAGCAACTCATTGAAAAGATTGTTTCTCTTTGTATGAGGTTTTGAGCCTGCATTTGCCTCGATGCATTGATTGGGGGCCCTACACGTGACAGTACTGGCGCCTGATGAGCCCACAATGAAAAATCAAACCATGAGTCGCCCGCCCATATTTTGAACAGCGAACTGGCCTCCATGTGTCGGTAGTACCAAGATGGCAGAGGTATTTGGGATCGTGACAGGTGTTTTAGGCTTCTTGCCGCTATGCAGGGGTGAGTTCTGAAAATTTCGAAAGACTTCTCCACCGCCAGCCGTTGCCTCGGCCTTGTTGCTAACATATCTTACTAGATGGGCTTGATATGATCAGAGACGTCTTCCATTCCGCTGGGCAGCTAGAAGTTCAAGTTGGGAGGCTAGAACTGCAAGGGCAGGCAAGTACCCCCAGTCTCTGAATATTGTGAAATCTAACACGTGATCAGCGTTACAACGAATGGAGAGAGATATGGCGAACTGAGGAAGGAGAACAGGACATGAAATTTGAAGTGTATGCCAAGGCAAACCCAGCTCTTGCTCGTGGCCTTCACCGAAAGTTAGCATTAATGTCTTTGGCTCTCTTCGATGCACATTCCCTAGAAGATTTGTACGGGATCAGGCCACGGCAATGGCCAGACAGAGTATGTATTTCTCCGTCCTTCTTTTCAACAAAGCTAATTTCCTCCAGGAAACGAAAGACCTCTCTCGATTTCATCTCAAGGACGGAGAGAATCTCACGCTTGAGACCCAAGGCATGTTCCTCGAACGATGCAAAGCCAATATGTCGTTTATCAAGAAATGCAAATTTGCACTTCGAAGGAAAGACGAAAATTGGAACAAACTTGTTGACGTCTTGAAAGCATATAATGAACAACTGGCTACCTTTGGGTCAGAAGAAGATCTCGAGAAGATGAGGCATGGAGAATTCGGCATTATCCGCAAAATGCAGCTTGTGGAACTTCGCCGAGTGGCTGATGCTGCGGCATACGAGGCTCGACATACCCGGCCAGGTAATGAAAATGGGGACAGGTACCATGATCTATCTCTTGCAGCACAGTTTAGTGCTGTTGTCAATTTCGAACGAAATCACACAGCCTACAAGTTCACGATGCGGGACTTTAGACTGGATCCATCTTACGTCCTCGCATCCTCGGGATCATCCACCATGGCACTGCTGTTCGACTACCCAGTGAAGAAGGAAAATCGAGTCGTCCTCATTGAATGGAGTGATGACTTCGAAAGAGATCAGGAACGGGATGTCCGAGCGAAGACTCTCATGCTGGCAACTCCCAAGCCAGGTCAACTCCTCTTGCCAACGTGTTATGGTATGGTGGAGGATCCTATCGCCAGGAGATTTGGCCTCGTTCTTGCTCCACCTGCTCATATCCGTTCCAATCTCCCTCAAATACTCCCAGCAGGAGCAATATCTCAGAAACGAATGCCAGTCTCACTTAAAGAGCTGCTAGATAAACGTCATCCATCTTGTGTACACATGCTAGATCTTGGCACCAGATTCGCCTTGGCAAAAAAGCTGGTGGATTCAATTCATATGATGCATTGCGTAAACTGGATTCATAAGTGCGTGCTTTTCCTCCCCTGCTCCACTTGCACTGACAACGCATGAACCAGAAACATCCGTTCGAACTCCATCCTCTTCTTCCCAGCAGCCAATATCCCCTCTCACGGCCCGCCCGGTCCAGCATCCGGCGTCCCTCAACCCATTGGCTACAACCTCCCTCTCTTCGTCGGGCTTGGACACACGCGCGTCGACGACGTCAGTTACTACGAAGACGAAGCAGAACTCTACCACGCTCGCGACCGACATGCTCTGCGCATCCGCCGCGACGAAGTCAGTCTCGACTACTACCAGTACCCCGATAAGCGCTGGAGCCCCGCCATCCGCTACTCCCGCGCACACGATATATATAGTCTCGGGTGCGTGCTGCTAGAGATTGGATTGTGGGAGCCACTGGAGCAGAAAGTTGAAGTTGAGGATGAGGATTTTGAGAGGGTTAAGAGGGGGTTTCAGGCGCTTACTATGAAGCTTGATGGGTAGGTCTAATCTTTCCTATTATTGCTCCATAAATAGATAAAACTTTTCTGATAATGGAGTAGTTTGACGGGCTCGATATATGCCAACGTGGTTCGCAAATGTCTCGCGATTAATGTTCGCGAGCGAACCGAAGCCGAAATTCGAGATTTGGACAAGTTCCTTCCTGAAATTGCAGCTAGTTTGAGTAAATGCTGGGCTTAACGCTGAACACCAATTTTTGAGTCTGAATGACGCTGGATGAGTGTCCTAGTTGAGATGAGACTGGACGTAGGGAACTAGTGCCGGAAGCTACGTTTGAAGGTGCGATAGGGCTGTAGGGCTGTGACTTCATCACTTCCTTTCAATTTCCCCTTCTCTGAAATTTCTTTGAGTTTAATCGGCATAGCTTGCATGTATTTCGCTCAGTCTATATACCCAATTTGGACCCTTTTTCGCTCGCGATTGGCCTTCGCTCATCACACTCGTTGCTCTCTCACTTTTCAAAGATGATGCTCAACCTAACTACCGCTACTATGGCGTCACTGCACTCCATCTTGCCGTCTTCAAACCACACATTATCTACTTTGCCGTCCTGGGTTCCTTCATGCCCAATCCGCGGATTCAATTTCACAAACTTGCTCCTCGGCATCTGTTCGCTTTGGATATGCTACCAAATCGCTGTATTCTGCACCCGAACACGTGAGCCAAAAGACTGGAGATCAGACTTGAAATCGGAACTCGCCCTCCAGCTACATTCAGAGCTTAAAGAAGAGCTTAAATCAGAACTCGTTTCCCAATTACGGTCCGAACTCAAAGATTCCGTCAAAGCCGAAATCACATCCAGTCTCCGCGACGAACTAGACCAAGACCCGAGCACCTCTCATCATAGGTCATCGAACTCCTTCAAAAGCTGGAGAAGAGGATAGATGACGATATGGAGAAGTGCCAGGAGCGGGATTATATTGAAAAGTGCGATATTGTGAGAGCGTTGACCGAGGATTTTGAGTTTAAGCTGACTAAGGTGGAAAGTCAAATGGAAAGGTTGAAGAGTGAGGATCGAGAGGAAAAACTGAGGGTTATTGAGGGATTGAAGTGGGTTGTGAGCGTTGTGGAGGGATAGAGTGGGAGAGGTTTCGGTTTACGCGCGATGGCGAAGAGGAATGGGGTGGTGAAAATGGCGAGTTTAAACGAGAAAAGAAATGGAATGGTGGGAATCGAAGAGGGAGATGAGGATGAGGCGTGTTGGGATGATGCGGATAGGGAGAGCGTTCTGGATGAGTTGCTTGTGCAGGGATAGGAGAAAGACGTAGGTGCAATTGAAAATTCACCGCTTTCCGATTCTGAGATTCTGTTTCTTTTCAAGTTCTGTATTCAATATTTACTTGGTGTAGCTGGGGACAAGTGACTGTGACAAGGTTCTGACAAATTACAACTGATATCAATAATGACTCCCTCGCTATCCTCTCCACCCACATTAACCCTTCACCCAGAGCCGAACAGTGTTCCACCCGACTGCGACAACTTCTTCGCTTTCTCCCTCTGTGGTTCCACAACCTTTGCATGCTCAATGTGCTGAATCGTAATGTCGGGCACCTCAATCCGTGAAACGTCGAGTATTCTGTCCTGATTCACCTCTGTCCTGGCCTGCTCCCACTCTCGCTGCTCCTTCGGCTTCTTTACAGATGCTAAGCGGACTAAACCCTTTTCAAGACCGTTGTTTGAGTGCATACCCGGGTCATTTCTAACCAACCATTCATGCGCGGTAGTACAATTTCAAACTGTTAGTAGGTGAGGCAGAAGAACATGCTTCGCTTGCGACAATCAGGTCAGGATAACATACTGGAATCTCACGCCATCGAGTAGATTTCCGCGCTGAGATGAATCATCACGAATTCGGGACCGAAAGTCTGACTCTGCGTCAGTACTTCCCCATAGAAATTTATTTCTAACGCCCTCAGAGAACAATACCGAATCAAAACTAAGATTACAATATGACCCCAGTTGAGACCGCACTCCTCATACCCCTCCTTCCCAGCAGTTACCTGCTCAAGTTCTACAATTTCCATCCCATTATACCCTGGATCATCACGCTTTCGGTACCGACCATCATCCGCTCTTCTAGAGTAATACCATCAGTTACGCTGCTCGAGCTTTCTGCTAGCTTTTCCGTTACGCGAATGGTGTTAGCTGTTATCCGGATGAGGGCGACGTTGATGCGAACGCGAGGGTGTATTCGCGGAGCAAATGTAGGAATTCGAAGGTGGCGTTGACGCTAAGTCCGTGCCCCCCCATTCCGGCCACCCCCCCATTCCGGCCACCTCGCTTAGCT
>AYLM01000253.1:0-31256 GCA_001625345.1 Cairneyella variabilis | reverse complement strand
GAGGGATTGGGCGCCGTATGCGGGGACGGGGGATCATGGGTGGGGGGTTTATAAGTATTATTATATGATGAGGATGCCGAGGACGGCTGTAAAATGAGGGTGGTAAAGGAAATGAGCGAGGATTTGAAGCAACAAGGACGGTGATTAATTTTTATCGGCATTGGATCAGGGATGGAAATATATAAGCTACATGATAGGGATATTGAAGACACCGGGGAAACGAGATAAAAGAAAGGAAACAAGAGAATCTTTGAAGCAACAAGACCAATTAATATCCATCACCATTATACGCAACACGAGTTGGACTTCCTGTTCAACCTAAAGAGACTGTGTTCTTAGTCGAAAGTGAAATGATCTTGCTGGAGACCGAGGTTGGACTTGAGAGACCATCCAAGGTAATCAGATATGAAGTGAGCCCAGCAACATGCGCAGCAGCTTCCATGACGTTAGTGCAGCTGAAACCATTGAAGAGTAAATTTACCCATGTTCGTATTACTGTATGTAATATAACAACCGATATTTGTTGGAGCACGACAGGAATCTTGGGGCTGGGGATGGAGAGAGGAGGAAACTCCGTAGTAAATCGTGACACGAGAAATTATGACTCAGACTCAAAGCGAGAACGTTCCATTCTGATATGTTGTCACTAGGTAAACAAAGCGTCTGAGGTGTCAAATGAGGTCAGCCTTGCTCTGCCCTACAGCATGTACAACCCAGTCACTTTGGCATATTCACAACCTCTCCGGTCTCCAGCAGGTACGGGGTAGAGTATCCCAGGGAAACCAAGGCCTTCGTCGTGTCAACCCAGTCATCCTGGTCCTTGATCACTGCCAGCCACTCTGGATCCGACATGACATTCCTGATGACTTGAACATCAGGGAGCATGTACTCGATGAAACAGTCAAAGTCAGCGAAATCCCAGGTGGGTCGAACCTTTCCAACTTCCTCCTTGATTGCGCTATTGAGAGAAGTCGGCGTGACGAACTGGATGTCAGATGTAAGTACCGTGGGCAGTTCAAAGTCTCAGTCGGAAGCACTCACGAGCGAATACCCAAGGATGCCGTGCTTCTTGAAGATGGGCATCGCAGCTGGGAGGTGCTCCTCGACGATCCACTTGATGAATGCCTCATGAGTGTGTTGCGACTGGCGATAGTGGGTGATTGTGTATTTCAGACGTTGCCCTCCTCGCTGCACAGAGATTTCAGCCATCTTGATGATCTCGTGGTGGATACCGTGATGTCTGAGAAGAATTTTGTTCGTTGATAAAAGGGGTGAGATTCCATTTCTATTTGAACTAGGTACGATTATTATGGCCGCGTGGACGCAGTCAGCATTCGCTTAAGAAAAATCCCGAGCAGGTCTTGCCGCCGTGATGGATAAAGATATTACATCAGTCTTTATAATGCTATATATCTGATTTGACGAAAAATACGACTGAAAAGCACAGAATCTTGCAGTCTATTGGGTACAAGGTCCGGAACCGCAGCAGGAAGGGTTTTTTGTTAGAAAGTTCAAACACTCGTCTTACGGTGGGGATTAGCAGTATTGTTTGCGAGTTTCTAGAGTAGCGCTGACTCGGGAAATATCAACCGTTAGAAACAATTATTGCACAAAATTGCTTGGGCCTTCAATGTTCTCCCCAGGACCAAAAGGATCCAACGCAGTTCCCCAATTCAAAAAGTAGACTTGTAATCAATCGTATTGGTGGAGACGACCGTGATGGCAGTAAATACCGATGCCAGCAATATTGTGTTTGCGTCCACGTTCCCGCTTCCTACTGGGACGACGACTGTGATGCCTTGAGAGATGATTACAGCTACTACTTGGTTCGCTGCAGCGTAGTAGGGGCTTTAGAAGGTCATGCTGATGACAGCTTTCTTTGTTAGGCTGGCAGACTTCGCATCTGCGGCGGCTTGGAGAGTTAGTGATCGATTTCGAGAAGGTGGAATTTCCGTATGTACCCCATTGCAACCGGAAATTATTCCAGACCAAGATCCACTTCCGGTCTTGTCGAGCACTTTCACTGCTACGACGATGCCTTGCTTGCATAGTCCGGTATATTGACCCTAGATGATTCCAGCAACGCAAGTTCCGGTCCCGAATTCATCGGTACTCTTGGTCTTGTTAGCTTCATTGGACGGGAAGAATGTGGAAACGTACAGGTGAGCCAGATATGAAATGGGCTCCCCAGCGAGTGCAACCTTGAAATTCCTGGTGCGTGGTGAGAATACCTGTGTCCAAGACGTAATTCACCGTCCCTAGGCGTTTAGAACTATCAAAGACGTACCCGCTTCCGTGGATTTTCTTGTGTGAGATTCTCTCGGGGCTCCAATGCGGTGTCCACATATCGACGAGGCTGCGTCGAACTGGCGTGGTGGTAACAGAAGAGTTCATCGGCTTCGTGGTCGCAGGTGCAAGTGGTGTGCCTTGGGTGACCACTTTGCCGTCGAGTTCAACGAAGTCAATCTACAATATGTCAGCAAGATGGGAGAAGAGTAAGTAGGGGACTTACGACAGGAGAGTGGGCGAGCTTGGAAAGTCCAGCGACATCGGTTTGAATGTGATAGCCTCGGAATCCGGCCATATTGCACTTGATGACAATGCCAGACACGATCTTCTCGTGCGCGGCGATGGCATCTTCTCCCGCCACCTTTTTTGTAAACGACGATGTAGCTGTTTGGAATGACACTAGTGGCGGTAGGATTTGTGATATTGAGGCCAGGAACTAGCTCAGTCGAGCGGCAAGACCCGAAGTGAGGATGCCAACGATAAAGTAGAGATGGAGGAGCATCCAGGTGGGTGAGATGTTTTAAAGTGATAGTTTGTATTAACAAATCAATATAATGTTTGATATAATGAAAGACGAAAGGGATACCTTCGAGCAGCTAGTTTTATGCCGACGCATCAAGGACCTGTGCGCGGTCACTGCGACAGTCACGCGAAGGGGTTGATGATCTTGAGTGCATCATTCAGGTCCCTGAGAGAGCTCTTACGCCATGGTCTGCGGAAATATGACTACGGAAGCATCCAACAAAGCTCGCAGAGCCTCAATGCCAAGAATATTGGACCGTGATGTGATGATATATCTATAGAAGGTGCATCATCGAGCTTCTGGCTCGCAAAAAGCGGACTCTCTTAGGAAAATGCCATTCGTCTCGGTCCCAGACCAAGACATCGGAGCATTTTTAAAGCCACAAAGTGCACTTCAACCAAGCCCGTGGTGGATGTCTTCTGCCTCTGAGACAAAGCTAGCACGACGTATAAATGGCAGCATACGTGGCTCCACGGTGAGACCTGTGAGGTATACCGAGGCGAGTACAAACAAATGAAAGCATCTTCTCGAATTGACGAGCGTACGGAATAGAGAACGGGTATGACTGAGTATCCATAGACAAGAAAATCAGAACTAGCGGTGCTTTTCTTGCGGGTTTGAAATTCCCTTCGTCAGGAGGTTCGATCAAGCGTAGGAACAAGATGATGCTGAGCACTGGCGATAGCAGAATTCTCGGTCCATAGGCAAAAGATAAGCAACTGATGTGGAAACATAGGTGGCTTTTCGGGGCTTCAAAGTTCGCCATCGCTCGAGTCGGTGGGCGACCGACTCTGGCTTATGGTTGGCTGCATCCCCTCAGGACACAGGATGAATTGCGCAAACGATGCGGATGACTCGGAAGGCATAAAGGCGAAGGAGGGAAAGGTCCAATGTGGCACAGGCGATTGAACGCTTTGACCGCGCTCGGCAAAATCAACGACATCACGATTTTTCCTGATTCTGCGTCTCCAGTACCAATTATCAACAAACCGCTGTAAACAGAGTCTCCCACCGCACTCGCAAATCTTGCATCAAGCCATGTGCTATGAGATATCTATATTTCGAATTTCCACCCAAATCTACTTCTACTCGTCGTCACTCTCGTCTTCACGCACAACCATCATCGTGAGATCGCATGCCACTTTTGGATGCATGGCCGAGTCACTCTGCGGCGTAGCACCCCGCCGTCATTTTCATTTCATCCGTTTTCCCATGCTTTAGCATCTGCCCCCAAAATAGTTCAGCTTTAATGACAAGAGATTGATACCCACTTTGCATTTTTGTCAAAATACTTCTTTCCTAGTTTTCGCATCAACTGTAATCCCACCCAAGCTCAAGTCGAAACTCGCCCACATTCACAATGCAACTCACAATCCTCCTCCTTGCGTCTTCTCTCGGCGCAACGTCACTCGCGACGCCCTTCATCGACGCCGTTCTCGCCGGCCGCCAGTCAAACAACGAAGAGGCCTACCTCCAAGAAGTCTGTTTCCCTAATACCACGAACCCTGTCCCGCCATGCCAAGAAATCATCAATATCCAATCTGCCTGTCCGTCTGGCAATAGCACCAATACACTCGAGCTTGAAGCGCATGCCGAGTGTATTTGCGGGGGTTCCTTTTTTAGCGATTGGATTGGATGTTTGGACTGCGATTATGGTATATTCTATTACGACCCCTCTCATACATTCTGCTCCAAAACCATACATTTCTTCTCTCTAGTGAATCAAGTACTCCACTCACTCCCTCTCTCCACAGTACATGGCGCACGCTCTCAACAAGAAGTCAACGCCTTCAACATCATCATAACCTCCGCCTCGAACCTCCTCTGCACCGGCACCCCCACCGCCGGCTTCGCCCAGATCTTCAGCAGCTTGAGTGAAGGGACAAGCAGCGTGAGCGGTGCGACGGTCACCACAGATCTATATCCCAGTCAAACGGCCGTGAGCTTGTATTTTACGCCGACGGGCAGTCAGGGCGTGGGTGTTATTACGGGGAGCGCAACGGCGGCGACGACGTTGAGCACGAGCTCTGCAGGCGGGAGTACGAGTGGGGGAAGTTCGAGTACGGCGAGTGCTGCGGGCGCAGGTTCGAGCTCGACGAGCAAGGCAGGAGCTGCGCCGACGGGTGTGCTGATTGGTATATTGGGTGCGGCAGCTGGTGGTGCCATTGTGGCTGCGTTATAGATCGAGGGTGATACCTTATTATTCAGCGTTGGGCTGCTAGGTCAGCAAATTACTACTTTGAGGACATCGTATTTTTGCCCAGAGGACATCACGGGGCTCGAAAGAATACGATCCTGATTGGTAAGAAGGATCCCCGTCCCCTGGTGCTCTCAGCTTTCCTTGATCTACAAAATCCCATCCGCCTCATTTGTTACCCTTAATGTCTCCGTCTTTCTCTCTTCTCGCATTTCATGTGTTTTCATGCAGTAAATCTGGCTTACTATTTATCTCTCGTATTTAAACTACATACCCCTCCACGAATCTGCACCTGGGGTGAGCATGTGTTCCTCGGCATCACGTGTGAGCGTCGTCTGACGGCAGGCCATCCGTGTCAGTTTCGCATCGATGAAACGGATATCCCCAGAGTCAGAAAAAAATACTTGAGGAAAGACTTCCAAGTTAAATCTACCAAGCTCTCCCTGTCTTTCATTCTGTCTATTTTCAAGCTACTGTCATGGATGTTATTCGAGCTTTCGTGGCTGACCCAGTCCCGTACACCAAGGGTTTTGCCCCGAAAATTCCCTTTGCGACCCAGACTGTCCTTCTTCATGCCCTACATCGTTCAGAAACATCGAAGAAATGGAGCACAAGGCTGGATCTTACCGTCAAGATGATGAAGTCATTCGTCTACGATGATGTCCCTTCTATTTCAGTTCAACAGAATTTCAGCAAAATCGGCTTCCCTATCACGCGCAAGATGTGGATTAGTACAGTACATTTGCAACCTCCAAATGAGGACAATCTGCGGAAAGCCCTCCTAAAGACCATCGAAAGCATGAAAAGTCCTGGATCAAGGTCGGGAGGATACGAGATTCCAGAAACATTACCCGTTGAAGCGGAATGGACGGGATATTGCAAAAGCGGAATCTCGAAGAAAGGCATGACTGAAGAAGCAAAGTACTATGGCCTAATGAGCGATACAAGCTCGAAGATTACAATTCTATACTTCCACGGCGGCGCTTACTACCTTATGGACCCTTCGACTCACCGGCCCACAACTACAAGGCTCGCGAAGTACACCAGAGGCAGAGTCCTAAGTGTTCGATACCGTCTTGCCCCAAAAAGTCCCTTTCCAGCTCAGCTTCTCGATGGCCTCGTGGCCTACTTCAACCTCCTCTATCCCCCTCCAGGATCTTTCCACACCGCCGTCCTACCCTTACAAATCGTCATAGCAGGGGACAGCTCAGGCGGAAATCTTGTCCTCGCTTTACTCCAAACAATTCTTCAATTTCAACGCCAGGGCTTAAAACCAATCTGGAACGGCATCTCAAGAGACGTCCCTCTCCCAGCCGGCGTAGCATGCAACAGCGCCTGGGCCGACATCACACGTTCAATGCCCTCATGCGAGAAAAACGCGGCCTTCGACTACCTTCCAACTCCCAGCACGCATCCAGATGGCATGGAGTTTCCCGTATGCGACTTATGGCCTGCATCCCCACCTCGCAGAAACTTCTTCGCTGAAGACGAGATGCTGCATCACCCTCTCGTGTCGCCACTCGCTGTCAAAGATTGGACCGGCTCCTGTCCAATGTGGATGTGTACGGGCCAAGAACTGCTTACAGACGAAGACAAGCATGTAGCAGCGAAAGCAGCGAAGCAAGGTGTGAAGATCAGTTTCGAGGAGTGGGAGGGGATGCCGCATTGCTTTGCGATGATATTGATGGGTACGAAACCGAGTCAGAAGTTCTTTGAGGGGCTGGCGGGGTGGATTAGTACTGCCGTTCTGAATCCAGAGGAGTTGAGGACGAAGGGGAAGAGGGTGAGGGCTAGGACGTGGGTGGAGGAGAAGCTGGTTGTGAGTGATATGGGGCAGTTTACGGATGAGGAGGTAGAGGAGAGGATGACGAGGAGGGAGGTGGTTATGGAACGCGAGCATGGGACTGATACTTTGTTGTATTGAGGTTTTGACGTTAGGAAAGCAGAGAGTTTGAGCAAAGTTTCTTCATTTGGAGGTCTTCTGCTGGATCGAATATAGCACAAGTGTTGCACGGTTTCCGTGGATGTGAGATTATTCGGGCTCTCGATGTATTATTAACTTATTGAATCTAGTAGCCAGAAGAGTTTTGCGAGACAGTGACATGTCTAAGAGAGCCCTTACGCGATGGGTTTTATCGGAACTGAATGTTATTGATGGGGAGCACTACTGTGACTCCAGTCTACTCTTCCAAAGTTTACTGAGAATTAAATGGTTTAAAATACTCGAAGTTTCGAATTTTGACTTCCAAGCTCGGAAACTGCCGAGTGGCGGCAACAATGGTCATGCTCCTCATTTTGTCATTGTGGGTTGGGCGCTCAAATGACGAGTGGTGTGTGGCTGGGTCGGCAACTCTCAACTGAGCAGCCCTGCCATTTCCAACTATTATTTGCTTTTCTTGTCTATATAGCAAAGCAACCTCGACAAGTTCCTTTCCCATCATGCTAACCCTCCTCAAAGAAAACACAGGATGGCGTCGCGCACTACAGTATCATCATACCCCGCCAAATGTACATATCAGCCCTCCCATGGGAACCACAATTCGGAAGCTTCAACCTATTCAGACTAAGATTTCGAAAATCAAAACATATGCGCCTGATCAACCTCTTTCCATGCCTGAAGTGTGCCTCGATGAAAGACTCAAGTGCTCAGTTGAAGTACTAATTTACTAAATAGCTCTATCTTATTATAGATACTCGAGGTCCCGCTTAAATACACGCACTAACGTGCGAAGGCGTGGGAAAAAGGGTAAAACCTCATTAATCGAATGCCTATTGTACAAAGATCTAAAGCTAGAGACTGAAGATGGAGGGGGAGAAGCGCTGACTATATAGCCGGAAGACGCATCACGTGATATAGCGGGGAGTTAAGGCAGGGCCCATACCACTGCCCTGATAGTGAGAGTGCTAGCGGGTAACGCGTGCATTTAAGCGGGATCTCGAGTATTAGCTAATAGAAAGGTTTCCTTATTTATGGTCAACTATTAAGTATCTATTCTAATTAGCGTCTTAAGTATCTTTTAAATATTAAATAACTTATACTTCCGATAAGAAGCACTTATCTAAAGGCATTCTAGGAACTATTAGCAGTCTTAATAACCTAAATTTTCAACGTCGTTAAAATTCAAGCGTTATAGACTACTGTGTATTAAATGGCAAGTTGACGTTATTTACTAAGGAGAAGATAATAGAAGAAGTTACTTCGAGTACAGTGTAGAGAAGGAGGAGATATGTGGGTGATGGGTATACATTCATTTTTGAGTAGTTGCCGGTAGGTTTTCTTCTGTGCGTATTGCGCTTTGCCTGACGATACATATAGTACACGCCGATGCTCCTACGAGACTTGGGCTTGAATGATCTGAGAAAGGGCTGTGGAGCGAGGGAGATCTTGGGGCCGTATATGAGTGCTGATTTCAGGGGCTTGCCAGAGGAATGGAAGAGTATCTACCATAGTAACAGAGTGTTTGATAGGAATTTAGTATTCAATAGTAAGCAAGCATTTAATGGTAACTAATTGTTTAGATTGTAAAACACAGCTTGCCATCCTTAGGTTAGGATAATGGTTGTATAAAAGAGTAAACAAGACTGTTGAATTCGGCAGCTCTTTGTACATGAACATTTTTATTTGTCTATGATCCTGTATGAACGATGGTCTTCAATGCTCTCTCCAGAATTAACACTTCGGCCAGACCTCGCAGTCTTAAATAGCTTCGAAGCAGTGTTAGACAAGACACTAACACTTGCAAAAGATAACGGCCACGATACTGCTATCAACTATGCCCACTTAGATAGCGTTCTCCGTGAACGTTCCGAATTTTCATCAGATTCAAAGGACAACGGTGGTAGCTTGGGTAGTAAATCCGGGATGATTGTTGGCCCTACTTGTGGTGTCTCTGGCGAAGCCATAAGGGGAGTCCATGGCACAACTAAAAATGATACTGCACAAACTATCGAGCAGCTCAAGCCGAAAATGAACGTCTCCCGTATCGAGTATACAATGGCAGCAAGCACAACTTGTCGGTTCTCCGCAGGGACCACTGCGAGTGCCTTGGTGGGATCCGATAGAACCAATGCCTTCACTATTAAAGGTATGTCAAGTGACTGGATCTGATTGCCCAGTACCCTGTTGAAAACGGTACTAGACACTGGGACGGAAATAGTCCTGGAGAATAGAGCTACTTAGTACGTCTCTTTTTTCAATGTAAAGATCCAGGGGATAGACTCACGATCCTAATAGAGAACAGAAGAAAGTTAATCCTTGAGCAATGGCGTGGTGTTCATCCGCCAATGATGTTTGACAAGCGGCCACATTTGCCAGCATTAGAAACCCGACGCCGAATCCTAAAATTGCTTCGTAACCTATCCTTATCCCTACAGAGGTGTCTACATTGAAAGTGCGTATCAATGCAGCTCCAGCGACGAAAAGCATCCCTCCAAATATGAAGAAAGGATTGTAGTATCGGACTTTTGAGACGGCCAATCCGGTTATAACAGCACCTGCGCTGACAGCGATGACATAGGGGAGTAAGCTAATAGCACTCTCCTGAGCAGACTGACCCTGCACAGACTGATGCTTTGATTAACATCATGGTTCGTTTAAAGGGGAAATATACGACGTACCTGGAAAAATATCGAGAGAAAGAAGATGAAATTTATGAAGCCTGCAAAGAGAAAGAATAGCCCAATACAGCAACTCCAAACAGCTCTGATGGATAGTATACTTCGGGGTGTGAGCGAGGCTTCGGAGTTGACGAAGCGCGAATGGACTAGAAAGGCAGCCAGAAGGACAGCTGCAGAGACTGCGAGTGATCTTCCGCTGCTCCCAAGTTCCGTCGACGTAGATAATGATTGCAGAAGTCCGCTAAGGCTAACAAATCCCGCCATCAAAAGAAATGCCCCAATCAAATCCAACCTTCTGAGCTTCTCCCAGAGAGAAAGATTTAAAAGTCCCGAATAAGTTGATTCTTTGGGAAAGAAAGCCAATATGAGTAACATCGAAAGCACTGCAATCGGGATGTTGATCCAGAACGTCCACTGCCAGCCGATCGTATCAGCAATGGTCCCTCCTAAGATAGGTCCAGACACCGTGCATACGCCTGAAATATTTCATCAGTTATAAGTATCTTAGAAATTTGAATCAGTAAACTAACCCATGACGGCAGCCCCGGCGGCCTCAAGGAATGTCCGATATTTTCGCGGGGCCGCCAATGCAATAATTCTCATTGCCCCAGTAATTATGCCCGCAGCGCCCGCTCCGGCTATGGCACGACCGGTGATAAATATAGCTGAGGTTTGCGCAGCAGCAGATAAAACGGATCCAACTGCAACGGTCAGTTTTGAATAGGGAATGCAAAAGAAGCCTACCAATAAGGGTAGCCAAGGCAAAAGTGAACAACCACTTCACTGGCCACAAAGAGAAGCATTTGCCATACAATGGCATGACCACTGTTAAAGGAAGGAAATATGCCGAAGCATACCACCCTATATCCGCAGGCCTCTGAAAGTCGGAAACAAGGATTGGGATTATGATGGCTAGAAATCATCATTAGTAAATGGGATATCAGGATGGGCGGAAAACTCTGAGAGCGTTACCAACAACAGTGTCGTCCAGCACAACCTGCATTTGAACTCCTTGGTTAGCTTCCGGGTCTAGAGGAGGTGTCTCATATCTGAAAGGAAACTCACCACGACGTACGGTAGAGCGCCGCTTAGGAGGACCAAAAATAACCTCAAACCGTGGGGATAAGACGTGACGATATCGTCGGGCCTTTTTGTCAGAGCCTTGCCGGTTTGCTTCTCACTATAGAGATCTAGAAATTTTTGGAAAAGAGATGAAAGTATCCTTCTCCAAGGGGGCTTTGATTCTGCCTCTGTAATGGGTTGAACATGGGACACCTTTTCGTTAGGGCTGCTTATCTCACGGTCTTCATCAGATTTTTCGAGACTGACTTCTTGGCAATTTTGGTGTCCTGGGTTTAACTGAGTTCTATAGCGATAGCTGATTGGATTTTCATTGTATTTTGATAATGGCGGCGGAATGGGTGGCAGAGCCTTTTCCAATTCGTCCCATAGGTAGAGATAGCCTACTTGCTTCTGACGGTTCTGACCATCTCGTCTCAAAGGGACCTGAGGTCCACCATTTTGCTTTCGAGAGTTCTGTGCGAGGGTCCAATCTCCAGTACTTCGTCTAGAATTGAACTGGTGTCGATCTTTTTGCTCCGGTGAGAGGGTCCAATCTCCGGTACTTGGTCTAGAATTGAACTGGTGGTAACCTTTTTGCTCTCCAAAATTTGATGAGAGTGGCCAGTCCGGAAGATTTCGTTCGAGGTCAGTATAAGGACGCTGACGCTGATAAGAAGAGCTTGTGCAAACTAGTGGAAATTCCCTTCGTCGTAAATCTTCAGGTTCTCGAGCAAAGTTCCGAGTATCCTCTTGTCTATTTTCAGCCTGATGAAGTTCGTCGGCCATATTTCATTTGATGCACGAGGAACGTTCAGGTGTTGCAACAGGGAACGACTAAAGAAAGAGTGATAAAAATTACTCTGAATACTTTGAGGTCGTGGAACGACAGACAAAATTCATGAATTAAGCTTCAGCCACGGTGTAGTAGAGCAAGTAACTGTAAAGAAGCAGGGTTAGGAGGCGAGAATTGGAGGACTAGGAAGGAATACCCAACACAGCGATGCCACGCCATGTTCGGTTTCATTCCCACCTCCAAAACAGCATCCAGTCGTCTCTGTTTCTCGTTGATGTGCCTCCCCACGAACTTGAGGCACCATATGTTCCTCGGCTTGGGATTCTGAGGCTTGTGATTCTGGCCTCGGGGTGCGGAATAAAGAACAGCACGGCAATTGGCTTTCAGTACGATAAGCTGCGGGGAACCTAGTAAATACCTAGGTATCTGGAAAGCTTAAGTGATACAGAACGTGGAGATTAGCAGATATGCTGCGGTGTTTGACATCCTGCAAGGGTATTACTAGGCTACCTTGTTGGGCTGTCACAAGAAAACGAGCCTGATGCCGTCCGTTTTACATTCGGTTCAGTCCTTGCGAACACTCGTTTTTGACGGAACGATCCATCATCCCTGGCCGCAACGACATCCTACAAGAATAGATTTTGAGATGTTACGAAGTTACTTATACTAGGTGAATATTTCCTAAGACTTTTAAAATATATATAATAATTAATTATAGGGATTAACAAGGCACGTGAGGTACAGAAATGTTGAAACATACTAATAAGTTATGACGATGCGGTCTGGGTGGTGAAGGAGAAAGGCGAGTCCAGTTGTCGCACAATTCATTAGAAACGCATTGAAAATCATAGCCTTTTTATTGAATCTATTTAAATGGAGAGCTCTGCGGTGGATCGAATTGCTCTGGCTACATTCCTCATCTCAGCATATCCTCTTGGGAAGTCATGCTTGTGACCATGAAAGTACTCCTGCGCCAGTGTAGGTTCACACAGTTTGTACAATTCATACCCATATTCCTCTCTATCGTCGGGGCACCGCACGTGTAATGTTGGAATTTTGATCAGTGTGCCGTCAAGAGCTGCATCGCACTTCAACATTCCTAGCTTGGAATCCGTTAGGATCGGGCGTCCACTGGGAAGTAGCGCCGGAAAGAGTTTTGTGGCGTGCAGAAGTGGGTTGGCTTTCATTTGACTGTAGAAGTGCAACGCCTCTGGCTCGTTTTGCAACAAAACGGGTGAAACGGGAATCGGTTTCTCTTTCATCTCAATGACTCGGCTAGGGGTTGCACCGTTGAAGAAAATTGCGAATCGGAAGGGCATATCTTGCACCGTTGCTTCTGGGTTTTCGAGAGTGTACCGGATGAGAGCTTGCGCAGCAAGAGTAGCACCTTGCGAATAACCGAGTATTCCATCATAAGGGCCATCTTCAGCGGCGACTTGTAGTAGCTGACGCTCCGTATCCTCGACGTCGAACGGATCGAGCATATTGAAGTAACCCCAAAGTTGGGACTTAGCAAAGTCTGTGGTATGCAGGGACCAATTTCCTTTTGAAAATCAGAGTCCTCCTTCAGATGGGCTATTGCTAGGTATGCCCTTGGGCTTACCTTCTACGTGAGGCATTTGGCCTTGGACGAAATCGAATTCGTAGTCATCCAGTAATGATCGAAACCCAGCTAATGAAGGTTATTATTAGTGAGTACTTTCTGTATATTTGGCAACAACGGTGATATACCTGTCTGCATCTTGAAAATCTGCGTTCTCATTAGTTTCTATTTGAGCTCAAAGATAAGACGAACTCTCTCATAACTTACATCATTATTCGACCCCCTTCCATGGAGACAAAGAATCCGCATAATGAGATAGAAATGTTCAAGAAAGTTAGATTCGTTGCCTAAGTTGGTTCACAAGAATCGTCGTTCTTCTGTGTACGCAGTTCAAAGGGAGATCACAAAAAGATGAAACGCGCCAGGCATTCATACGAGGAACAATTCTTGAAAAGACAGGTAGGTTTTACAGGCATCTGTAATTGCAAATCTGGGGATCAACTCTGCTACGATCTTATCTTTGCCGTGCGGATCAGACCCTCGTCGCCGATGTACGGTGTACACGAGACAAGATACGAGTACGTTCAGGCATGGATTTGCACGAGTGCGAGGCTTGGATAATGTACAGTACTGTGGGGTAAACGTATGTGCAGGGCACTTCCTGGACCGATCGCCGTAGATTGCGTTCGTCCCTTGTCTGAGCAAATGCCCTGCCGCATCTCCTCAACGTTGAATGGGAGTTAAAAATATCATGCGACGGAGATCGTTTGCTTTCTTGCGGCGGTATGCGCGGCCAGTGGTTGGTGGAAGTCGGATCTCGAGTTTGAGTCCCGTTTTGGTAGTCGATGCGATTTGTTCGGCACAAATGCCCTGCGTCACCAACCATGCACCCCGCAAGGCCATTCAGCTCTGAACCCCTACTTTCTCGAAACCTTAAGACCTTGGACTGCCCTTGGACTGCCCTGGACTGCCCTTGGAGAGGATCTCTTTTCCAGCATCTCATCGCATGGATCGTCCCGCGTTCCAGGTTCCCCGCAGCGTTGTCGATTATTGCTCGGTCGTAAAATAAATGCCACGAGATACCAAAACCTCATTTTCAGCTCACCAACCTCCCTACAGGGCTCGTTGTCATAGGTGATTCACCAGGCCGCAAGGGCGGTTTTGCAATCTTCTGCTCAAGCCACTATTATCTGCCGTGCGTGCTTTCCGAAGCAGTGTGTGCGGAGATACGTCTTTAATCCCAACCAGCTGGTGCAGTATAGAATAAGGGGAGACGGAAAGCCGAGATTCGAGGGCGTCTACCAAAGTTTAATGGCATGTGCTAGCTACCCCTTTTCTCTATCGTATTCGGCATTCCTGTTCCTCTCTACTGGTTCAGGAGTACCCTACACAGCCTTGCGGGTATCTTTCCTTGCCTTGTGCTGGCCCAAAGACTGAAAGAGACATCAGTGAGTAAGAATTGGACGAAGAGCTTCGCCCTCGCATGTCCAATACCACTAGAAGCACTGACGTTCCAGGAGAGCCCGCCTTCCCCGCAGGTCGAAGCAGTACATCCATGGCGTTGAGGTAGGAACAGCTCGAATGCAAGGGACCGGGGGGAAATGGTGACATACTATACGAAAGGTGTATGCCCCTCGCGATTTCTCTTTTCCCAAATCTATTCTCGTTCAGTCTATCCAAATTCAATCAAGTCCAATTCCCTATCTACGAATGTACCTTTCTCTATGATGTCTCCTCTTCTAAACGGAAATCAATCAGCAAACCTGGATCATTCAGTTAGTGACCAGGGAATGCCTCAAGAAGATGAAATTGCTATTGTTGGAATGGCCTGCCGTTTCCCTCAAGATGCGGATAATTGTGAAAACCTCTGGGAGATGTTGTTGAAGGGACGCTCTGCAGCGGCGGAATTTCCAAAGAATAAGATGAACGTCGACGCTCATTATCATCCCGATCCCGCCCATGGAGGCTCTGTAAGCGCCCAAGATTTGATAACAAATGGAAGTAGGGCTGACCATTCCCAGATGAGCTGCAGGGAAGCGCATTGCATGAAGGAGAATGGGTCCGCATTCGATGCGCCATTCTTCAGCATCACTAAGTCTGAGGCGCTTTCCATGGATCCACAGCAGCGCATTTTGATGGAAAATGTGTATGAGGCGCTAGAAAACGGTAATTCGTCTAAATGTCTCAGCTATATGCTCTATATTTGACTGACACTTTCTAACGCAGCTGGTATATCGATGGACAGTGTCGTTGGGTCGGAGACTTCTGTCTTCGTTGGCGCGTTCACCAGTGATTATCAAACCATACTCAATACCGACCCTGAGATGATCTTGAAATATGCACCTACAGGCAATTCAAGTTCAATTCTATCCAATCGTGTGAGCTGGTTCTATGACTTGAAGGGATGCAGTCTTACCTTAGACACTGCTTGTTCAAGCAGCTTGGTTGCCTTCCATCTTGCGTGTCAGAGCCTGAAAGAGAATGGCGCGAAAATGGTAATCTACCCTGTCAAAACCTCACAAATTCTCCAAGTCTGACTTCTAGCAGGCAATAGTCAATGGTACCAATATCATTGAGTATCCGCAAACAATGTTCCGCATGAGCAATATAGGGTTTCTATCCCCGGATGGCAGGTGCTATAGCTTCGACCACCGAGCGAATGGTTACTCCCGTGGGGAGGGCACTGGAACAATAATTATCAAGCCCTTGAAGGCTGCGTTGGAAGATGGAAACACGATTCGGGCAGTTGTTCGAGGAACGGGCGTTAATCAGGACGGCCGGACCCCTGGAATCACGCTTCCAAGCAAATCAGCCCAGGAAGACCTAATACGCTCTGTTTACAGGAACTCCGGGCTTGACCTTGCAACTACAAGCTACGTTGAAGCACACGGCACCGGGACCCTCGCTGGAGATCCTATTGAGGCAGGCGCTATTGCCGGAGCTTGGAGTGAAAGAAAATCGGAAACCCCTCTCTATATTGGAGCAATCAAGTCCAATATTGGTCACTTGGAAGGCGCTTCTGGTGTTGCCGGTCTGATTAAAGCTGTGCAAGCGCTCGAGAAGGCGATAATTCCACCAAACATAAACTTCGAGAAGGTCAACCCGAAGATACCCCATGAAAGATGGAATCTTGAGGTAAGATTCTGTACATCGGATGCATTTCCAGTTAGACAATCTGTTAACACTGTTTGAATAGTTTCCTTTGCGTCCTATCCCTTGGCCGAGCTCTCAAATCCGGAGAGCTTCGGTAAACTCCTTCGGATTCGGAGGCACCAATGCCCATGTCGTTCTAGACGATGCGCGTAGCTTTCTCCTAGCTCGTAGCCTTCAGGGCTTGCACAGGACAGTTTCTGAAAGTCCAAATGCTGCGGATTTAGAACCTTATGAGCCCGAATTGCAAGAAGATGGGGATACCCCGAACAGCACGTCAAAAGCCAATGGATATGCAAATGGCGTAGCTATCAGCTCAAACGGCGGACCAGATCATCAAATACACCATTCAGCAAAGAAAATCTTCATCTTATCATCGTTTGATGAAGCGGGAATCAAAAGAACCGCTGAGGCCTACTCGCAATACCTGACATCCAAGTCACCCTCAAACGAGGATGATTACCTCAGTGATCTAGCTTACACTCTAGCCACAAAGCGAACCTTGTTTCCTTGGAAAGCATGCGTGGTTGCAGGGTCTCTACAGGAGCTGGTCAAATGTCTGCCCGACGTTCCGAAGATGTCTAAACATACGAGAAAAGGCAGGGCCCCAAAGCTGGGTTTCGTCTTCACTGGCCAAGGTGCACAATGGCATGCCATGGGTCGGGAACTGCTTGTATACCCCGTTTTTAGAAGGAGTTTGGAAGACGCGAGCACTTACCTCAATCAATTAAATAGTCCGTGGCATCTCTTAGGTGAGTTTTTCGGGTTGTGGATTCCTATTATATCAAAGGAGCTCTCTGTTCTAACTGGCTATTACAGATGAACTGCTCAAAGACAAAGCTGACTCGAGGATTAACACCCCTGCCTTAAGCCAAGCTGCATGTACTGCTCTCCAAGTGGCCATGGTGGACTTGCTTGCTTCTTGGAACATTTTGCCCTCTCGAGTCATCGGCCACTCCTCTGGGGAAATTGGTGCTGCATACTCTGCTGGTGCCTTGACTAGAGAGTCCGCATGGAAGATTGCGTACTTCCGTGGTATTGTCTCTGAAAAGCTCGTCTATAAAAAGGGTGCTATGATGGCGGTGAGGCTTGACGAAACTGCCCTGTTGCCATACCTTCAGAAAGTCAAGATCGACTCCGACGGCGAACTCGTCATGGCATGCTTTAATAGCCCCAAGAACATCACGGTCTCGGGAGACGAGCAGAAGATTGACAGACTTCAAGAGCTTCTTCACGAAGATGAGATATTTGCCAGAAAGTTGAAAGTACAAAATGCATACCACTCCAGTCATATGCAGGCTGTCGCAGACGAATATCTAGAACTCATCGGTGACATCTCTACCGATCCGGCAGCGAATGTCTTCCCAGGCAACAATCGGGATGTGACGATGTTTTCAACAGTGAACTGCCTTCCGGTTTCCCCTGCTCAACTTCGCGATCCACGATACTGGATTTCAAATATGGTATCTCCTGTGAGGTTTGTAGAAAGTCTCTCAGAAATGTGTTCAGCTCCTGCCGGGGAGAGAGCTAGACTTCGCGTGGATGGTGGAATGCACACACCCATTCAACACCTCCTGGAGATAGGACCACATCCTGCCCTGAACAGCGCAATAAAAGAGACACTTTCTTTGCATCAACCCCTATCAGCGATAGGATATTCGTATCTGGCCTCACGCGACAATTGGTCTCTGGATCTAAGTTTGCAAACTGTTGGCAGGCTGTTTTGCAGTGGATGTCCAGTCAATCTAGTGGCTGTGAATCATCCAAATCCCGGGGTGGACTCCAGTAGTGTCTCGCGGCCCCAGATGCTGGTCGACCTTCCGCCGTACAGTTTCAATCATACACAAACATTTTGGCCCGAGAGTCGTCTCAGCAAGAGCTTCAGGTTTAGGAAGTTCCCCCGACACGACTTACTTGGAGCACCAGTGCTAGATTGGAATATCCAGGATCCAAAATGGAGGCACATCATCAGACTATATGAAAACCCTTGGTTGAAAGACCACAAAGTAACCGGCAGGATTGTCTATCCCGGTGTAGGCTATGTTGTCATGGCCATCGAAGCCGCAACACAATTGGTTCCGATTGACACGAAGATTACCGGCTACCGACTGAGAGACATAGCCATTCGATCTGCTCTTATGGTTCCAGAAACGGAGGGTGGAGTCGAAACGACTTTCATGTTCCGTCCCGTCTCTGAGTCAAGCCTCACAAATTCTTCAACATGGAGGGAATTCAAAGTGCAATCATACAATTTAAGCTCCGACGACTGGATTGAACATTGCCGTGGGATGATCAAGGTGGAATATGACTCAGATACAGGCCCAATCGATGCCGGAAGAGAAGCTGCTGAAGAGGCTGCCACTTTCCGTGACCAGCTTATGGATACTATGACAAGATGCAAGACTCCCGTAGACATGTCCCGCTCATATTCCGAGCTTGAGACTATTGGATTATCTTTTGGTCCACTTTTCAAAAATCTGACCAATGTCATGCGAGACAACGGCACTGGGAACGCTCTAGGCGATGTCAGAGTCCCTAATATCCGCGCTGCGATGCCAAAGAAGTTTACGCACCCCCATATCATTCACCCCGCGACAATGGACAGTATGCTTCATGTCTTTCTTGCTGCTTTTCAATCACCGGATGGCGGAGCAAGGTTGAACGAACCCATGGTTCCTATCTTTATGAAGGATGTTTGGGTGGCAGGAGACATTAGCAGTGAACCAGGTCACCTCTTCCATAGTTATGGAACCTTGAACAAAACTGGTCACAGCAAGTTCGAGGCGTCAATTACTGTGTGGGATGCGGCTACAGAGACGCCAAAAGTCTTGTTCAAAGCCATTCATCTAACACCTCTGCAATCAGCGTCAACCGCGTCCGGAAAGCGACAGCTCAACTATAATATGGTATGGAAACCCGACGCAGATCTCATTGAGCCATCTCAGTGCGAGCCATACCTACGTGAGAACGCTGTCCCTTTAGGAACCAATGAAGATGAGACCTTTCGGTTGGCCCAAGATCACAATTTAGCTGTGATTGCGTACATATCAGACGCTTTGAGTGCCATTAAGAACGTCACACTAGAAAACATACTTCCACATCACAAGCAGTATCTTGCCTGGTTGCATCTTCAGGAGGAACACTTCCGGAATGGGACGATCCTCCATCAAAAGCCAGAATGGGAATCAATAATTAATGACCCAGAGCTCAAGAAACAGCTGTTCACGAGAGTTATTGACTCAGGCCCCGACGGAGCACTTACGGCCCGGATAGGATCCAATATCGTCGGTATACTGCAGGGGGAAGTAGACGTGCTCCAGCTCATGTTTGGCGACGACCTCTTGGACTCTTATTATCGAGAACTTCACGGGACGGAGAGTGTCCATCATCTCTTGCGTCAATATTTCGATATGTACACCCACAAATATGTCAACCTGAAGATCTTAGAAATTGGAGCCGGCACAGGAGGCACAACATTGCCAATTCTTGAAACTATCTGTCCTGGCGACCAACATTCCAAGGTGGCAAGCTACACCTACACAGATATATCTCCAGGGTTCTTCGAGAAGGCGAAAGCCAAATTCAAGAACTGGAGACACGTTCTAGAGTATAAGAGGCTTGACATCGAGAAAGACCCCTTGAGCCAAGGATTTGAGCAAGGCCATTACGATATGGTTGTTGCTGCCAATGTTCTTCATGCCACTGCCGACTTGAACAAAACCCTAAACAATGTCCGCAGTCTTTTGAAACCCAACGGAAAACTCATCCTTCAAGAAGGGGCTTCCACTGGAATCTTATCTGGATCACTTACTTTCGGTACGCTTCCAGGATGGTGGCTTAGCGTTGAACCCTCTCGCAGATGGGGCCCTCTGTTGACTGAACCACAATGGAATGACATGTTAGTCAAAAGCGGATTCAGCGGAACAGACCTTGTCCTCAAAGATTACCTCAATGAGAATATTCACGGACAAAGTCTCATGGTAGCGACGGCCCCGTGCCCGGCGGCTGTCCGGACGGATGTGCACGAAACAATCATTGTCGTCTCATCTTCAGAGGCATCACATTCTCTCACCGTTTCCATTCGAGATTATATGAAGAGCCTCGGCCTTCCTGAATTGAGTGTCGTTTATTACAAGGAATTGGATGGGCGCGATCTCAAGCAGACGGTTTGCATCGCCTTGCTCGAATTAGAAAGCTCGGTCTTTATTGATCGGGAAGCTGATTTCAACATCATGAGACACCTGTTGACGACATGTGCAGGAGTCATTTGGGTTACTGATGATCCAATGTCGAATCCTGATACTTCCGTCTCCACTGGACTTATCCGGTCCATCCGATGGGAGCGAGATCTGGACGATTCAAATCTAGTCATCCTGTCGATTGAATTCAAGACGCAGCAGCTTACCATTAGTGCGGCACATATCACCAAAGTTTACGAGTATCAATTCCTGCAGCAAAATAACCAGCGCAACGCGGAATACCGTTCAATTGGAGGCATCATCCACACCAATCGCCTCACATCTGCCGACTACCTTGATGAATTCCTCTTCTCAAGGGTTAGTAAACCAAGGGCCCAGCTCCTAGAGTTTGGAGGAGATCCAAATCGTGCTTTGAAACTGAGCACTGGCGCACCCGGACTTCTCAATAAACTGCAGTTTATTGATTGTCCGAAGTACGAAGCTGAACTTTCTCCCGATGACGTTGAAGTCAAAATCGAAGCCACTGGGCTCAACTTCCGTGACATTATGAGCGCTATGGGCGAGGTAGGCGGCGATATACTCGGTGCAGAAGGAGCAGGAATCGTCACGAGGATAGGCACCGGGGTCAAGAATATCAAGGTTAATGACCATGTTGTCCTCCTAGCTTCCCTGACCGGGTGTTTTCAAACCTTTGCACGGACAAAAGAAGCATGTGTTGCGGGGATTCCCCAAGATATTCCTTTCGAGAAAGCCGCTGGATTTCCTGTCATTTTTTGCACTGCTCTCTACTGTCTGGTGGATATCGCCAAACTTCAGAAAAAGGAGTCGGTTCTTATACATGCCGCAGCTGGTGGAGTGGGCCAGGCAGCAATAATGATTGCTCAGAACATAGGTGCCGAGGTTTTCGCAACTGTTTCTTCGGAGGAAAAGAAGAAAGTTCTGATGGACGCTTATAACATTCCAGAAGACCATGTCCTCTCCAGCAGAGACCACTCATTCGCAAAAGGAGTGATGCGACTCACCAATGGTCGTGGTGTTGACGTAATTCTCAACTCTTTGGCGGGTGAGGCTCTTCGTCTGTCGTTTGAATGCATCGCACCATTTGGTCGATTCATCGAGATCGGGAAAAGAGACATCTATGGGAATGGACGACTTGAAATGTTCCCATTTTCGAGGAATGTGACCTTCGCTTCGTGCGATCTCGAAACCGTAATGAGACTGGACCCAGCTACAACTTCAGGATTGCTACATCGAACTATGAGTCTATGGGAGAAGGGTACTATCAAGGAAACGACGCCGTTCAATGTCTTCGATTATTCCCAGATCGAGGCCAGCTTTCGATTGATTCAATCGGGAAAGCACATTGGTAAAGTGGTCCTGACAGCTGGCAAACATGATCTCGTTCCAGTAAGTCTACGTCTTGGAGAGAATTTGACCCGCTGTTTACTCATTATTAGATTGTGCCAAAACCCCAGATCCCTTACCGATTCCCGGAAGATGCAACATATATCTTAGCAGGAGGGCTTGGAGGGCTTGGCCGCAGCATGGCTCGCTGGATGGTCTCGCGCGGAGCACGTAATTTGATGTTTCTCTCACGGAAGGGACCTTCTACCGAAGCTGCTCAAGAACTTGTCAAAGATTTACGTGAGAAGGGATGTCTGGTGGAAGTCATAGCATGTGACGTGGCCGACAAAGTGGCTCTTGAGAAGGCCATTTCAGAGTCCCAGAAGTCCATGCCGCCAATCAAGGGTTGTATTCAAGGAGCAATGCAGCTAGAGGTACTATTATTTCGCATTTGACTCATTATTTTTGTGAACATTTGCTTATTTGATGAAATAAACAGGATTCGGCCTTCGAGAACATGACATGGGAGAATTTCAAAGCCGCAATTTTGCCCAAAGTCAACGGATCTTGGAATTTGCACAACATGCTTCCCAAAGGCATGGACTTCTTCATAATGCTCTCTTCAATTTGTGGGATAATTGGCAATCGAGGACAGTCAAATTACGCCGCCGGAAATGTCTACCAAGACGCTCTAGCACACTACCGCCAAAGAAACGGCCTTCCTGCGACGGCCCTAGACTTGGGTCCCATACTTTCTGTCGGCTTCATCGCCGAGAATCAGGAGAGAGTGGGCATCAATGCTTTCTCGATTGACGGAATACGAGAGGATGAATTCCACGCACTACTGGAATACCACATCGACTCGCGCAATTCAACTCAGACGCCGATTCGATGCCAAGTCGCTATCGGACTAGCCACCAAAGCCATCTTCCAACGAAAGGGAATTCCTGAGCCTTCATTCATGCGTGATCCACTCTTCGCTCAATTACAGGCAATCTCAGAACGTTCGGATTCTGACGGAGAGGAGGAGTCCTTCGTGGCCGCGCGAGAGGCTATAAAGAGTGCAAAAACTCTCGAAGATGCTACCGCTTTGATCGTCGAGGTTTTGGTCAAGAGAATCTCTAGCATTATGGCACTCCCTACCGAGGACGTTGAGCCCGGGAAGCCGATTCATTTTTACGGCGTCGACTCTTTAGTTGCGGTAGAATTCCGAAACTGGCTCGTAAAGAATTTGGAGGCTGAAATCGAGGTTCTTGACATCATGAGTAATGACAGCATCAGCGCGTTAAGTGAGAAGATTGCCAAGGCTAGCAAGATGCTCAAGTTTGGAGATGAGAAGACAGAAGGGGCTGCTGAGAAGACAGAAGAGACTGCCGAGAAGACAGAAGAGACTGTCGAGAAGACAGAAGAGACTGTCGAGAAGACAGAAGAGACTGTCGAGAAGACAGAAGGGATTGGAGGTTAACAGAATGGAGAAGTGGTTTGAGCATTCGAGTTGCGCAGCTTCGACCTCGGGTTGGACGAGCTCCTGGTCCCCCGTCGAAAAGAGTTTCGGCCTGAAGTTGTGCAGAGCATCCTGCTTTGCTTTGTTGCACTGCCTTACTGTCTCATTTCAGCTTTCCGCATTGACTCTTGTCTTCATCTCTGGTTTATCATCTTTTCACTGCTTCTGGTTCAAGAACACGTTGCAAATATCCTGAGTTTCCTACCTTTATCCTTCTCATGCGTCTCTAAAATTAATTGGTTTGGGGTGGAATTATTCCTAATATGCGTGTTCTTCTCTGATTGGCCTCTACCTGTATTTAAAATTAATTTGAAGCGATTAATCTCTTGTCGTCTAACCTCCCTTAGCCTTCTCACCACCAAGTACAGCATCAAAATTCTTTACAGTCTCACCCCCAGTCTCAGCCCCTTCTCAGAATGCTCAACCGGCGTCTCCTCGTAATGCTCAGCATCCACCTTCGCCGGACTATGAAGCTCAGTCACAACCATCCCTAGCTCACTCGTCCCCTTTATCTTATCCACCACCAATTAATGCGTCGTATGATCAACGTGGATATCTTTCAAATACACCACAATATCATCATCATCTCCAAAGATTGCCGCCATCTCTTCGAGCGTACGACCCCTACTCTCAGGGGTGTAAAAGAAAACCCAGATCACGCCGAGGGCCATAATGATGATGAAATGCTGAATCATTAGCAGTAGCAACAAAGGACCCGTGGAACTTAGTAAATAAACTTCCACCCGATCGTCGCAAAAGCCTGAGCTGTTGCTTGCAGATAAACAAGATCTGTGAGCGCAATACTCATAATGCAAAGAGCAACTCCTTTCGCTCAGATATGATTCGGGAACAGTTCGCTGTAGAACACAACACCAGCAACGTCGATTCCAAGACTGTAGCTGATGAGGAAGCAGTAGAATGCTGCGACTCGAACGCCAAGCACTGCCTTATATGTTCCAGCTCTGGCATGAACTGCTATGATGGCGGCTTCGATACTGAGCACTATGCAGCAGCCAACAATCCCGGAGAGTATAAGTGGTTCCCTCCCGACTCGGTTCATGATCCAGGCGCACAGGAAGTTGGCAGGAATGGATCCAGTAATCCAGCCGCATTGAAGAATGAGTTGGTCGCGAGAGCCGAAGCTATGGGCTTTGTAGGAAAGTACGGCCCTGACTTCGTTAGTAAGAACCGCGCTCATGATTGTGGAAGACTCATATAGTTGTTCACAACAAGAATTGCAGTGCTCTACCCAATGAACGCAAAGAACATGCCCATCATGACTCTCTTTCGGTATGATGGATTCACAAACATCTGCTTCCACGTTGGGTTGAGTGTATGATCTAGCTCGATTTGCTTCTCCATCTGATAGAATTCGCCTCGAGCGTATTCTTGGTCGGGATCCGCGGGGTCAGCGTGGAGGTCTTGAATGACTTGCCAAGCTTCTTCTCTTCAACCTTTCATGAGAAGCTCAGCGAGGTGATTCAGGGACGAAAGCGATTACGATGAGCATCATGATGGGCCAGATGAGTGCCAGGCGGAGTGGGTCGCGCCATTGAGCGGCGAGGTTCGTTGAGTAGAAGAAGGTAAGGCCCATGTAACTCGCAAGGGAGTATCCAATTGCGATCATGACTCCATTCATACCCACGAAGAATCCTTGCATCTCTGCCGGAGCGAGTTCTGCAGTGTACACGGGAAGCTTTCAAAGTCGGCAAAGATCTTGCTACGCGAGGAACACTTACTCAATGCCAAGAAGCCCCAACTTCCAGCACCAGCAAAGAAGCGGAAAGCGATGAACATTCCAATGTTCTGTGAGAGTCAAAGCTGGACGCCGCCAAAGATCGAAAGACTGGCGCAATATATGACTCCACCCTTTCGGCCCTACTTGTCCATTACCCAACTGCCAAGAAGGATGCCAAAGAACGCTCCGGCCTGGCCAAGTTAGCAAAGTTAAGCTCTGGGAGGAATACCAAGCCTGAAATTTTCCCGAAGTTGCTCCAATCAATTGATTGGCATTTGGTGTGAGCTCACCGAAGGGAGTGATCAATCCCATGTGCAACAAGACCGCTGGTTGACCAAGCGTTGTTCCGATGATCGAGGATTGATATCCAAAAGCGACTTGTCCCAAGGAAATCGACAAGCAGATCCAGAAGTTCCTCCACTTCATTTTAGGCTTGGGTTTTGGCTATTTCTGTCATAATTGAAAAGTATACAATTCCAAGATTCTGGTTGAAAATCGGTACGAGAGGGTTTGTTTGATATTTTGCAAAGTAATGAAGATCAGGCTGGCTTTTAAGTACTTCCAGGCCGAGGATATTCGGTTACAGGAAAGGACAGACCAGGAACAGGCGCAGAAAGGCATTCTCAAAACGAAGGGTTTGAAAAAAGACAAACCAATTGCCACGAGGACCACGCAACAAGGCTGAGATATTGATACAAACTAGTGGAATTCCCCCGATGGGTACAGGGACTCGCAATGGCCCGAGCCACTGGGGTGCATGAGAGTCGGACGCGGGGTACCGGATCGGGTATGTTGATTCGGCGTCAGACATATCAGCTCTGAGAACGAACCACACCGCTGGATTTTATCGGGACGCCTCTTCCAATAAGCAAGCCTTGAAACGACAATCATCTACGACAATGTCTGACGCGGAAATTCGCAATATTGACGAAATGGGAATTGTCCGATGTTGTCAGCTTTGCACATGTCCTTTGATCCGATTCAGATATATCTCTTCATGAATCACTCGATACCATCTCAAATTTCTAGATTCAGAACCGCCGAGCCATATTCACGAGCCTCACCACTCAATCACTTCTGTTATCGGCTTCCGAACCAAGTCTGAAGCGCCTTTTGGACGACTGTATGTCAGCGTTGCTCGTCGTTGAAGTGGGTCAAAAGTTGGCTCGACATCCGATATCCTCGCCCAATCCGGCACATCCTTACAGCTTTTGACCTCTCCAAGTCCTTCTTCTTCAATCTGAATCACTCTCTCCGCAACTTTAGCAGTCAGAAACGAGTTCCAGATCCCTTCCTGTCGTGATGTTGACTTGAGGACGCCAAGTGCTCTCCTGCGGATAATGGGATCTCGACATCTACTGATGACTTCGTAAAGAGGGCCAACGATGCCCATGTCGAGTGAGAATGTCGGTTCATGAGTTGACGGCATGCAGTCCGGATATCTATGGCTTCTGAAATTCTCCGAAGTTTGCATATCCTTAGATTCGGCTTCGAAGACCTCAGCTGCTAGGTCAATAACTTTGTCGAACATGGGATTGAACTCGTCCCATTGTGTTTGATCGTCAGCCTTTGATCTAGATATATACAAATTGGTAAAGCCCATGTTTCTCTGAATCTGAATCGTGGCTGCGCCAATTCGCTCCTTGGGAGTGAGCTGGTCACCAAATGCTTCTAGGAACATATCAAATGCGGAAGTCCATCGAGCCATTATGTTGATGGAGGAGGTTTGCCAGGTCTTGAACCCAGCCACCATCGTCTCTCGTGGGAGCTTCGCGATGGCTCTCAAGGAGTAGGAGCATTTATGCCAATGGAAAATAAGAGATTCTCTTGCTTCAGCGAGACTCGAGAAAATATTTGGTATGTCCATACCGCTCCTAACGTTCGCACTCTTGTGGTAGATACCCCAATCGTGGCCACCGACCATCTGCATTGCATCTTAGTCAAGCATTCGGTTGAAAGAGATATTCCAGAAAATGCTCAACTGGATAGTCAGTCGTGAATGAAAAACTTACTTGTGCGACTTGAAGATTGAGACGTAGGAAGAGATTATTCAATCTCTCCATTGGAACGAATAGTGTTTCCGACAAAGTGAGAGTCCCATGATGGTAGCGCTTGTTCTCCTCATCCCATTCGATCTCGCAGAGGATCTTGCCACCACTCTTCACGTGGGCAATCGCTGGTCCATAGCTTCCTTGCATACTCTGCATTATTGTCAGCTGATGAACCCTCGATAGCTGCGAATTCTCACCTCAAAGCATGCAAAAATAACGCAAGCTATCAAACAGACATCAATACTTTGCATTCCATGTTGCGAAAATGGTTCTAGAAGCCGCTTGATCGCAAAGTTGTATTCCTGAAGGGCAAAATCATCGTGATACAACATCGGGTCACATTTTGGTATCAGTCCGCCGTTGTTTTGAAACCTTTCATGAAGGGAGCCTAAGGCAATGACCGCGTGTCTAATAGCAGGCTCATAGTGAGCAACTTGAAGGATGGCGGTCTCCCAGAAGTCCTCGTTGCAAGATCCGGAGAGCTGAGGAGCGGTCTTCTCTTTGAAGAAGTGGAACGATCTGAGCTCCTTCTCATTGGCGAAGACGCTGGTTGAGAGTGACTGTATCAAAGTAGTGGGGTCCGGTGTCGAAGAGATTGATGGCCGCTCGATTTTGATATCGTAACCGTCACATTTGCGGCCGGTAGAGGTACATCTGAGGCAGCAGGGCTTTGCTTCATCGCATTTCACGCGTCGTACTGCCCGGTGGGTGAGCCAAACGCCGTGGCGGGGAGGAGCATCTTACCTACTTCTGAAAAGATATTAGAGGAGTTCCAAGAGACTTCGGACCAGAATACGCATACTTGCATGTGTGGCAGCCTGATTTGGTCTTGGGTTTGTAAGCTCGCTTCCGCTGGCTAGGTGCAACGCGTGGCATCGCGCAAATAGAATCGCAAGAGTCAAGTAAGAGATAACTGCGAAGAATTCATGATCAATTAATGATTTTATGCCTTGGAGTAACTGGCGAGGATTGGTAGAGATAAGATCAATCTTGAGGTTCCGAAGGATCGACGAGGTTTGCGAAGCTGCCCCACTATCCCTCACTTGCTGCCTTGCGGTGCCCCTGAAGTGCATGAGCCTCACGTGTACAGTACGCACGCCAACGAATGAACTTCGTTGAAAAAATCCTTTTGGGCAACCTGCATGCGCCTCTGGCCGAATTGAAAATTTTCCTCCTCTAGAAAATTATAGCTGCAACTTCACACCCACGATCATAATTTCTCAGTATTTTCATCTATCAAAATGTTTCTACCGACCCAAACTCCCGTTTTCAGACACCCTCATTCGAAATCATTTCCATCTCAGTCTTGCTGGACACACCCTTCGTTTTCCTCTCTTTCCGACTCGGGATGTTACACTCCTTCCCAGCCATGATCCTGCCCGGATGGAAGATATTGAGCAATACCAACGCAATAAACATTGGCAGAGAATCGAGGCAGTATTGAAAGACTTCGTGATTCGGAATCGTGCTCTTCAGGCCTTGTGAGTACTCGCAGAGGCGGAAAATGATTCTGGTCTGAGACAATCAGGTAAGAAGCAAAACGCGAGGAGGAAGGCTTACCGTTATCAAGATCAAGACAGCGTAGATACTGTACAGCAGAGTCAATGCTCCTGTGAGTTTTGGACTTCCATGAGCTTGGTAGAGGAGTGTTCGATGGAATTTGATTGCGAAGAAGAGGAAGAGCAGGATGAAGCCTTGCTGAATTCCAACACCGATCATGTAGATATGGAGAGCGTTCAAAGTCTTCTGTGCTGACTGATTGTTCCCAGTTGCACTCGCAGCACCTAAAATTTGGACAACGAGAGCACTGTTTCGTCAGCGGATGGAAAGAAAGATGAACGGAAGACTTACAAGACATCTAAGACCACGAAGAGAGTTCCAAATCTCCAGGCCGTTATGCGGTATATTTTCGCCTCAGCAATGTAATTCCAGACCATTCTGCCCATAATCATATAAACGAATGCATTCGTGAAGACAGGTGCGATCTATCATTGTCAATAAATTGCGGAGATTCAGGAAGGGTTGCTCACCAAAATCAGCACAAACCAAATCGCGTAGTCCGTCAAACTCGCAGGATTGTGGATGCTGATGATTCGAAAAATGTACGCCAGAGTTTGAAAAGTGCCAGACGCAACAATCACCCAGCAGTAAGGCTTCCTGTAGAAGATGGCCTGGAAGAGGTGCGCAAAAGTTGTCAGGCCGAAAAGAACTGCCATGGTGTATGCGGCTCCAATATTCGGGCAAAAATTCCACATCGTGGTGCTGAGATCAGCGAGGTCTGCACATTGCGCTGCCATCTTGAAGATGGAATGGTCTGAATGAGGAAGGCGATTGGGGAAAATCGGGGAGATGTGAGGAGGTTTGAATGATGCGAAGCGAGGAAAGAGTTTTCTGCAGTGGATTGAATGATATGAATATATAAGATCAAGGCGCTGGCTTTTCCTATATATTTACCTCGCTCGTATGGACAACATGTTGACCCTGCTCAGCCGTAAGCAAAACGCGTGAGGATCTCGTATAGATAATTCCAATTTCCTTGGAGGACAGCGAACGCAAAGCCACCATGGCTGCGGCTCTGCATGGCATTCAAACATATGAAAGGCCTCCCGCAGGATTGGATTCCCAGAATTGGCCTGTTCGTAAGGATCCCTGAAATTGGAAGTTCAGGAGGATCCGATGAAGTCGATGGTGCCGGGCTTATTCACGCCCGTCCCCGAGCATTGATTGGCTGGTTCGTTTGGACATCCTCGTCCCCTCGTTCTGCTTCTCCACCATGTTTAATTTAAGAATCTGACTACGCGTTCCTTCAATTTTCAAGGCAGCAGAGTATCAATTCTCTATTTGTGGCGCAGTGACGACAGGATACTCCCCGAGAGCACACCCGGGCTCCTCCATAACCCGTTGTTCAGTTGAACCTCTCAACGGTGGGTGATTTGGGATTCATCACAAAGTTTCTAGTATGATCCCACGCCGCTTCCTGGATCGCCCGCCGCCATTTTAGAGCCCACTGCGCGACCCGGGACTCGAGTGGGTGCTGAAACTTGATATCTGATCGCAATAAGGCTTTCATTAGAGGGGCCTGCTCCTCCTTCGATACGTTCTCGAGAACTAGATCAAACAGAGTATGGGCGTCGTCTGACCAGCGGGCCCAGTTGCAGCTGACAATTCTGCCGCAATATGCCTCTTCTTGCAAGAAGCGCAAAGCGTACTTCATGTACTCTCCCCCAGGCTTCCAGTATCGCAGGAGAATGTCCAACGCCCAGGGAGCAATACCGGGGTAGATGGCGAGGAGGCGTAGGTTCTCGGTGTCCGAGCGGGTAGAGAAGAATTGTAGTAACGAGTTAACTAATGAAGTAGCTTGAACGGGGATCGTATTTCCTGAGCCTGGCGGGCCGAGGATGAGGGTTTGTGTTATGACAGAAGGCCCAGTAGGGGGCCTCGCTACTGCTTGCGGCTCTCAAGGTGGAGGCTCGCCTGATACAGTAGGGACTGCATTTGAAAATATTGGAGATCGCCTTGACGGGGTAATGGTAATGGGCGATCCTTTCACTGTGTGTACCGCGAGATCACCTTGCGTGTGCTTTGTCCGGATGGCCATCTTGTTCCTTCTTCCCTGTCATATTCTTGGAACTTGTATCCCCGCCTTGGTAGACTTGTTTCGATGAATGTTTCCACATCTTCCATTCGTCTAGTTTCATCTTGTACGACCTAGTTCTAAAGGCATTAGTCGGTGAATATGGGATTCGAGAAGGTTTTCGATCCACTCACGAAGCTACGAAACCACGTCTCTCACTCTTAGTCTGGCGAACCTGGAGAGGGTGGCCAGTTGCCATGTACAGATGCTCGATCTCAGTTTTGTGTGCGTCCCAGTCTTTCGTCATAATATACAGAATTCAAAACACTGGTAGGCTCTGCTCTTGATGAGTAATGCGTCGCGGAGGTGATATGATATGAGGCATAATGGATGTTCTTGAAATCTCGAAAAAGGGTAGAAAAGATAAAAACTCGTTTCTCGTTGAGAAAGCGAGCGGGTAGACATTAGATAGATAAATTATTGTGACGCCCTGCGCTTCATCCGGATGATTGCGGATTTCTCAGTGACTAGGCCGACTGACGGCGCTGACTGCCGGCTTGTGCGGGGAGGAAATGGCGGATACTCTCCTCCTCCACCCCCCACCCCTCACCCCCAACCTCTAATTACTTGTAATAGTGGGCCTTAGAGCACAGACATTCTACCATACAAAAT
>AYLM01000043.1:0-14691 GCA_001625345.1 Cairneyella variabilis | reverse complement strand
CCCCTGTACATAACCTATATATATAGCCCGGATACCCCCCTAAATTCGCCTTAATCAAGCATCATTTTCACTTCTAGCACGTAATACAAGGCGTTCAACTTATCCGTATTGGAGTCTGGACGACATGGGCAACTGACTGCCTGTGATATCACCTGAACTTGATTCGGAATTTTCGACTCCATAATGTCGAGACTGAAAGCAGCTTGGATAGAAGCCCCATAATTGAGTCCGCTAGAAAGAATGTGGTGATGGGGTGGTGGACGCGTAGCAGTGGAAGGGTCAAAGCTTGAAGATGGAATACTTTGTAGAACGGTCTTGATACCCTTTTGGCATAACGCAATCAGGATGTCCAATGTCAGATCTGCGCACTTATGCCCGGATCGTCGTCCGCTCTATTTCGCGTCCTGAGACTTCCTGGCAAAACATTCACGGCTAGCTCCGTTTCATCTGACCCAACCCAAGATCATGTGACAATGGAGTATCTGCATAAGGACGCCATATTCCGTGTGCCTCCTGCCTCTTTCGGGATTTGGGGTACTATATTATATTCACCCGTTGCCGTCTTGTTAAATTTCAGTGCCAATGAGGTCTCTACTGTTTACTCCAGTCCTCCAAATTCACCAACTTCAAACCTCAACATTAGATAGCCGCGCGCAAGTTTATTGCATTTTGACGTTAAGGCTATTGTAATCAGCTTCCACCATGAATCTTTACTTATAAAACGATTCAGCATCTTGCCACAGTCGAGTAGGCAGGGCATTGGAAAACGACGTGCTCCACAAATGACAGTGCTTCTATCAGCCCCCATAGAAATTCCCTGGACAATCCATATGCGACTCCGGTACGACCGTAAGAGCGCTGAGTCATGCGAAGGGCGGTAAACGCATGGATTTCCTTGAAGAACCTCGAGGTGGTCGGGCCCAGGGCAGAATCTTGATGATTGCACACCCACCACACACATGAACTCTAGTGCTTGGCCGCTCTGGTCTTCTTCATCTCTAAGCTATGAGAAGCTTTATGGTAGCCGCTTCCGCCTTTAGGTGCATGCTATTCGGAGTTATATAAGGACTTCAATTCAGCACAAGTTGGTTTCGCTTGGTTCCGCTGGCACTGCCATTAACGTAATATACGATTGGCACTAGATTTCAATACAATAACTGCTTCAATTCGTTAGTTGCCATATATAGTGCTACTACCATTGCCTCAATGACATGTGCTAGGAAATTCTGCTCATAACTTGCTCAAAATTTAGAAAGCTCTAAATGCTTACGCTACTTTACCTGCTACCTTTACACTCGCTCAGGATGTTTTCCAACTTCCTTCTAGAAATTTAATGAAACTAAAGCATCAAACGAAGTGAATAAACGACCATTCAAGTGTCCTCTCCCCTGGGCCGCTCTGGCCGTTACCCGCAGAAGAAGTTCCCGCAAAATGACTCTTACTGGAAAAATGAAACCCCAGGATTCACCGTCTATCCAAAATTAAACAGCACGCTCCGCATCCTCAACATGCTCACCCATCTCCCTCGTCCCCTTTTCGTCAATAACAATATTCTCCATCTTTCCCGCCACCACCGTATCACCAAACTGTTCCGCCACCTCCTCCAACGTCATCTTATACGTCTCCGGGATTCCAAACCAGATCGCCACCGCCGAACAACACATAAACGCAATGAAAACCGCATAAAACCTCCACTGAATAGCAGCAAACGCAATGGGCGTGATTTGGCCTAACCAGAGAGAGGAGATCCCTTGGCAGGCGAAAGCGACGCCCATGCCGTAGGAACGCAGGTGTTGGGGCAGGATCTCGGCGGAGAGAACGTAGGCAGTACTGTTGAAGAAGAGGGCATAGGAAGAGGAGAAGATGAAGATGAAAGCTATGCCTGCGCCGGCTCCGGCCTTGTTGCTGCCGGAACCGAATTCGGCGGAGAGGGCCATGAGGATGGAGAGTTCGACTGCGAGGGTAAAGCAGCCGACAACTGCACAGGCATGAGGTCAGTAACTGTTCATCAAACATAAGGATGGAGCTAGAACTTACCTAAAGTCCGGATTCGAGGCCACTTATCCGCAAGCAACCCGTTGCAGAGCGCTTGGCCAATGACACCCATGATACCATAACACCCACTGATCAATAGGACAGTATTCCCACTGAAGCCCAGAGATTTGTACAGAATCCCCTGATATACCTGGATGACGCCAGCACCAGTGAATTGCGTCAAGCTCATTATGAGCATCGAGGTAGCAGTGCGGCGAACATATCGCCATGTAAAGAGTTCGAAGATACTGTGCATCTTTTGCTCCTCAGCTTCCATTTCCACTTGAGCGGAAATCTGGACGAATTCGGTAAGGACGAAAGTTTCACCTTCTTGGTAATGGAGGCGCTCCAGGACTTCCTTCGCTTCGACATTGCGGTTTTTCTGTGCCACTGTGAATTAATGTCAGCGCCGAGTTGCTGTGAGCGTGGAAGAGCTACGCACACCAACGCGGGGACTGAGGCAAGAATTGTACCAGGATGAGAAGAAGGACTGCCCCTGGGATTTGCATCCCGAGTGGAATCCTCCATTGTGCATTTCCGCTAGCGAAAGTCCCTCCGTATCCAACCCAGTTCGCGAGAAAGAATCCAATGGCATCAATCATTCCTTGGATGCCAACAAGTCGGCCACGAAGCTTTGGAGGAGAGATTTCGGAGATGTAGATTGGCATGGTGGACAAGAGAAATCCGGTTGCCAAGCCAGCAATGATGCGACCAGCTATCATCATAGCAACGCCATTAGATGCAGTCTGGATCAGAGCTCCAATGATGGCCAAGGTGGCCGAAAGACTCATGGCGAATCGACGTCCGAACGCATTGTTAACGAACCCGGAGGCAACACCTCCGATGACATTGCCAGCACTGTAGGTGGATACGATGGCACCAAGCTTTGGAGTGTCTGTTCGACCTACCCCGAACATGAAGTCTGTGAACGATTGGTGGGAGATTGTCGTTGCGATGAGGCCTGTATCGAGGCCAAAGGTAATTCTGTTGAATCAAGTCATCAGCTGATTAAAAGACCTTATGAGCGTCTTACCCTCCAAGTGCAATGGTGGTTGTCGCCAAGGTGGTCAAGTGACGCTCAGCGAAAGAGCGCCGGGGCGGTTGATCAGCACCAACATCTTGAGACATTTTCAAAAATGAGTCTTTCTGGAGATGTGGTGAATATTTGTTCAGATCGTTCTTGGTTCAAGGTATAGATATAGTTGCCTCCAGGATTGAGAGTGAAGATAAGTAGAGCTTTTCCTTGTACTGGTGTGATACTATGACCTTGATCAGGTAATGATAGACCGAACGACCGAGCTATCACTTTCCAGTACTACGAAGGCTAAGAAAGAAACCAAGATACCTGCTAGACATTGGGGATACAAGGATCGACACTGCAGGTTCCCCCGCATCGTTCGTGTTGATTTGACCAATTACTGTCTTCATACGCATCCTTGACCAACAGAACCATATTCTGGGTAGGGTTTAACAGGCTATTTAGGCCGAGCAACCGAGTTGTACAGTTCACCGAGTATCAAAAAAGTGTAGGAAAATTCAAGATGGTAGTTACCAATCAAAAGTGCACCGCTTTGACGCAAACTGATATAGTAGCATGAGTCAGTCCACTACCTAGCCTTGTGAGGAGTGAGAGGGAGGTTCTGGCTTGAACAAGGGGATATTGGAAGAACGATAGCCCGAAGTCCCGAATTGAGAGTACCAGCAAGGAGAAGGGGTTCTTGAATATCAGGCATGACTTACTCATCAACCCATATGCACACTTCCCCGCAATGGAGAAGCACCTGTGCCCCTTGCCTGCATCCCCACGAACCCCACTCTCAAGTAATCCAGTCGATTCTCATAATCAAGCAAATGAGACGGCAAACCAGAGTGTAATGTTTACTTGGATGCAAGGCTACGCGAGGAAAGTTTCAGTTTATTGGCCCGCATTCGAACATTTCCCGTGGATGTGGCGGTGTTGTGTGATTTGGGCAGAAGAAACAGTTCGACCGAAAAATGATACAGCAAGCCAACGCCGCCCATATTTTGTCCAGTTTGAGTCTCGAGAATCGGCCGTCTGCAAAGATATGTAAGATAAGAGATGCAACGATCACCACATCACGCCCGTCCACGGGTCTCCCCAAGAATATGGAGAGTCCCGCGCCCAGAAGTAAAAGTTCTTGCCGATATTTGCACGCCAATCCAGGTGTATCCTAGGTCCTAGAGACTTTAGTAGCTGGTCTTGAGCATGCGCAATCCATAGTGACACTCCAGTGGCTTCATATCCCTGTCCAAAGTAGTAATACACTGGGTTTCCACAAACACCATGGATTGCGACCGACTTCAGCTTGGGCCATTTGCCCTGAACGAAAACTGGTAAGATGTGCTCAACAAAGCGTATATCCATAGGTCGCTCGACTTTATTTAGGTCCTCCTTGAACCGCATACCTGGGCCCAGTATACCTTGCTTGAAGACTAGGGATTCCAGTGAGGGGCTGAGAGAGGATATGAAAGCTGCCAGCTCGTTATACCTCTTACGTTCTCTTTCTGCTGGCCAAAAAGTCTCACTGAAGTCCTCGCCTACTATCAGAATCGAAAGATGTCTCAGCTTCGGAAGATTGCCGATTAAGGGAGTGAGGTGACCACGCATTGGCCCAGCATGTCGAATAACCGGTTTTGAATCAGGTCCTTCCGTCTCACAAGGAATTCGTTTCCTACTCCGTTGTGCAAAAGTGGCAAAGAGTTGCTTGTTCAGCTCCTTCCCATCTTCCCACTGGGCAATGCCTTGGACGTTGTCCAGCTTCAAAGATTCCAAGGTCTTCGATCCAGCGAGCAAAGATCTCAAGAACGCGTATGGCAAGACGCCCCCAATGCGAATCTTCGTAGCAGAGGTAAAGAGGGGAGGTGGGACAGGAATCTTGGTATCCCCATAATGCTGTCTGTTCGAACAACATATGTCGACCTCCTGTACATTCTGGAGGAACTGAAAAGCTTTCCACAAGTCGTTTTCAGCTCGTTGCTTCCAGCCGTCGGGTTCTCCATCATAGGACCAGTCGTACCTATCGTACGTCCATTTCAGCGAGTGAACGTAGAGACCGTAGTCGGGATGCTGGAGGATCGTCTCGACGAATGCTTCCTGGCGCATTCTCGGCACAAGTTCGATGGTTTGGAAATATTTTCGAGATTTGCTTCGCCCCCAGACACAGAACGGGTATTCTCCCGAGATAGTCTCGTGATAGCTGATGTCGACGTGACGGTAAATCAAAGCTAGGGCAAGAATATGGTACTCCTTTGACGTGCACGCTGAGAAACATCAGAGACTAGTCTTGACTGCTGAGATACCCCGATCGCCGAGATATTCCTACTTCTCAGCCCCCGCTGAGGAGATGGGGCCACGCCAACTAGCAAACCTCAACTCCAGAAACGAGAAGGTCAACTTACCGAGTTTCTTCACAGTTGTTAACCCAGCATGTTCTAAAATCACATCTTGAAGCTCCCTCGGCAGCAAGAGGAAGCTCGTGAAAGACATGATCACAGGAGAACTGCTCGACTGGCTCACGGTGGGATTAAGCACAATGTAGCGACCCCGTGGCTCACGGTATTCAGCAAGGCTTTATCTTTAGCTTTATCTTCAACGGAGCGTCAACCCTCGTCTTTCAATTGAGTGTGGTGATGTGTTGATGTGATTCTATCATCTCCTTTCGAGACTAGAGTTGATGTTGTGGTTCAACATGAAGCAATGGAGTGGTGTACGGCAAAAGCAATTTAGGCCCGGCCTCCGCTTTCGCTTGTATAACCCACCGATTTACAGGGCCCCGCCCCTAAAATTCAGCGGTCGGATGCCTAAAACTGTTTGAAAACCTTTGATCAGGTGCCGGGAAATATGCATACCATCTTGAATCTGGGCAGGGTAGAGATATTGTCTAGAGATATTTTCAAATGTAGGATATTTAGAAGTAATGAATGCAGTCCAAGTGGATAGGAGAAAATGGGAACTCCGATTCTTCCAGGAGCTCAATTTGCAAAGGCAACGTTCATTTACAGTGTCAACAGCCTCTGCTTACTACTGTCGACTGGGTCACGTGGGGGTAAGATGTAGAGATCATTGACTTGATTGAAGTCGTCTCCATCTCTTCATCACATGATTTGAGATGCTCCACAGCTAGAGGAAGTTGGGAGCAAGCACTAAATGAGATTAAAGCTGGCTTGAACTCAAGACGACGTTATTGCAATCGAAGCGGTCCTCGCGTCACATGGTTTTCTGCCGGAAGAACGAGGCTTTACTTTGTCCCCTTGCCGTCGGATGTTAATTTGAGATGCGGCATCGGCGCATTCAAAGTCGGGACTGGGATCTTTCTTCGGGCTCGGCACCTGCCTCGAGCTGAGCACGGGAGAGGTTGCCGACTTCGAAACGCAACAAAAGTTAGTGAAAATGAATGCCTCAAATCGAGCTGGCTGATCAAAATGCCCTGGATGGTAAGTACTGGTGTTTGGGAAAGCGAGTTGTGGACGTGAGTCACGTGGCATACTTGCTGGAGAGGGTGATTGATTGAGGATATACTTTCTCCCATCACACACGGGCGGATCGCAAGAAACACTCTCTCATAAGCGCAAACCTGCTTTTCAATTAGAAATCGTCGATACATCTTTATTTGATCGTTCTCCTCATGCCACTCCGCCCTCTTACAATTGCCATTGCATGCTGGCGATGCGCCTTCAAAACATCACCACCAAAACTTTTGCTTACCGCCCCCAAATCCCACACCTTCCAGAAGTTCCGGCAAAAAAAGAACCGGCAGCGGGGATCTTCGGCTCGCTCCACTGAGCTTCAGCGCCAATGCTCGCTTGGCCCCTCCTTACCCATCTGGGAAAATCATAACAAAGAAGATAAGGCGATAAGAGCGACGCGTCAGGGAGAAGCAAAAGATGCGACGAGGGCGAAACACACCACTTTTAATTTCAGAGGGCAGGGCAGAACCCCAGAGGAAGAGACGAATTTGAGGGAAATTGGAGAGAGGAAAGGAAAGTATGGGTTTTGCGGAAGCTTTTCATTACTAGTGTAAAGTCTTTGTCATTGATGATGCGATGATATAAGTACAGAGCCCAGCCACCATCCATTCAATTCATTTGCATCACCACAACTGCAGCCAGTCTCTAGCCATCTTCTCCATCGCTGCGAAGCATCATCATAATAAAAGTGAGACTAATCCGACAAACAAATCATGATCGATAAAACAAGCCAGAAACCCAGACGAGTGAACTTTCCTTCCCCCAAGTCACATCGCATAACCCCACCGGAACGCCTGTATGGACACCCAGAAGGAAAGATGACAAGATTAAGAGAGCCTACGCCGCGGGAGCAGCAGCGGCCTTCTTAGGAGTTGCCTTCTTCTTTGGGGCTGCCTTCTTGGGTGCCGCGGTCTTGGGAGTAGTCTTGGTGACGCGTCCGGACTTGGTCTTGCCGAGGACAGCGGGCTTGTCGACAACAGCGGGAGCCTGTGGTAATTGTCAGACTCGTCGCGCGTTTGTGAGGGAGATGGGGACTTACAGCCTTGGGAGCAGCAGCCTTCTTTGCCTTGGGAGCGGCCGCAGCCTTTGGTGCAGCTTTGGGCTTAGCAGCAGCCTTTGCCTTGGGAGCAGCCTTGGGCTTTGCGGCAGCCTTTGGCTTGGAAGTTGCCGTCTTCTTGGGGGCGGCCTTCTTGGCAGCGGGCTTCTTCTCGGTGGTCTTCTTCTCAGCCTTGGGCTTGTCGGCCTTTGGCTTGGCGGCTGCGGGCTTGGGCTCCTTCTTGGCGAGCTTGGTTCCACCAGAGCTACCTATAGCTGATGTGAGTAGAGTCGGGCACAACGGGAGGGAGGCACGTACCCTTAGGCTGAGCGAAGACACCCTTCTCGACACCAGCCTTCAAGGCGCGGTTGAACAGAGAGTCGAACATAGAGTCGGAGGTAGTGATCTTGTTGTTGGCCTTGACATACTTCTTGAGAGCCATGCGGCTGTGCCAGAGTCAGTACGCGCTCGAGGCAAACAGGACGCCTCGAATGAATCGAGACTCGATGCGTCCAACTGTGGAAGGTTCGTACCTTGATCCATTGCGCTGCGGGAGAATGTTAGCATTGGTCGCGTGCCGAGGGAGGGAAGTAAACATACGTCCTTAAGGTTGACGATCGCATCAGAGATCATATCTACGAGAGACATGTCAGTAATTGCTCAACCAGAAAATCAAAAGCTTGGACAAGCTGTAGAATTGGATCGCGATCCAGATCATGTCTGCGCGAATGAAACGCGACGTGGTTGTGTTGAGATGGAGCTCTTACCTTGGTAGCTGGCGTGCTCGGAGGCAGCGGCCTTGGCCTTGGGTGCGGATGCTTTGGGAGGCATTGTGAATTGGTGTCAATGTATTGAAGTAATACAGAAATATGATTGATGATTGAATATGAAGATGACTTCAGTCAAAAGAAAAAGAGTCAAGCGTTGAAAGGAGGCGTTGAGCGTGGATTGCTGTTGCAGAGGGGAAGACAAAAAAGGTCGGAAGTCGTGTCTTGGGCGGGGGGGTTCCTGTTTATAGTAGCGAGGGAAGGGTCGAGTGATTGCGAGTGATTTGGGGCGCAAAGACGCTAAAGAGTGCGCTAGCTAAGCGAGTGCAAAGTAGATCCAAAACTGCCCAACTTTGAATCCAGTTTTCCGTTTTCTGATTGGTCCATCAAAGCAGGAGGAACAACATGTCTGGTGATCTCTCGTCTGCCTTCCACACCAACTCCGATCTCCCCTCCCAGATGCCTCTTCCCTTCTGCCACACCAGTTTCTAGAATAAATGACAACGCATCTGCTTTGCTGCCTTGTATACTGTGACGCGCCCTCTACACGCCCATCGTAATTTCATGTGTGATTGATTCTGATGGGTCTTAATTATCTCGAACTTGCTGCATGGTATCAAAACGCTCGAGTCGCGAAATCGCCAGATTCCAAATCACCACCCAATGCGATATTGAAAGCTGCTAGATCACCACAATTCTGGATGAGGCCAGTCTGCGCAGTCATTAAGTTTTCAATGAATTCTTCACATTCTGTAATTCAAATGGCCTATTCCTGAGCGTTGTGGGTCAGAGCGTGGTCGAGTTTCTGTCGAGGGAGTTCTCGCGATTTGAAGCCATCGCGATTTTGCGACCGGCGGCAATAAAAAGGCTACAGATATCCACCACCACATTATATTTTCATACAAATACTTTTCTCAATGCTTATGGATGATTTTATTTCGATTCCTGTAATTCAATTGTCTGTTTTTGTTGTGGTTGTTGAGTTGTAGACTTTGCTAGCAATGTGGTGTTTTCGAGGACGCGCGATTTTTGCGACCGAGGTGCGAACCATCGACAACAAAAATTTGGATGCTCAACAGATCGCAATGAGAATGCTTTTATTCTTTCAGATATTTCTTTTCTTAATAACCGGGTACTTTAGTTTTGATGCAATTCAAATTATCTTCAAGTTTTCTAATGTATTTTGTGTTCTGTCCATGGCGAGTGTGGGCGCGCAGGTCGTGACTCGACGGGTGTCTCAACCATTTCACCAAGTCTGTTGAACCTCAACAGTTTGCACCGGCAACTATCTGAGTCTTGTTCTATCTTTTGATATACTTCCACTTCTGAATCTTATTAGTCTATAATTGATGCAATGCGTCACAATTCCAAGAAATCAATAGATGTGTGTTCTGATGATTGCCGGGCGCACCGCGTGACTCGACCAGCAGTGAGCCATCGCGTCACGGCTCTTCATCCTCAATATTATGCAATGAGACTGCCTTCATTCCTTGAAGATCTTCCTTCTCTGATACTGGAATACTGACCATTTGATGGGTATTTATTTTTTGGAAAGATTTCGATACTTTTCGAGTTCTGATGATGGCGAGTGTTTGCGTGCGGGAAAGAACTCGATGGGTTTTCGAACCGTCACACCAGGCCTCTTGCTCCTCAACAGCTCACAATGGTAGTACTTTATTGTACCATTGGCTTTGATTTCCGAATATTTCATTTGTTTAGCTATGCTCTAGTATAAAATTGCGATGCAATTGATGCATCAGCCGTTGTGTGATGACGAGTCAAGGCCTCGCGGACACGTGTAACTCGGCCCGGCTGTATTCCTACAACCATCAACACAGCGTCTCTATCTCCCTCTCCCATGCATAAATCCCTTCGTCCCTTCGTCACCACCCACTGCACCTACAAAAGCACAGCATTCTCAACGGCCACCATGCAGCATTACTCAACCTTGTTGAGCATCTTTCTCGTGCGACTCGAGATCCGAAACCCGTGTGCGACCGGCAGATGTCAAACTCTGATGATCTAGCCTGAATCTACTACAAGCATTCGTAATTTCGGAATAATTCTCCTGCATTGCTTTCTTACTCTCCCTTCAGCCTTTTGCACTTATTCCCAGGTATTTCACTTGCACGTGGCTTACTGTCTTCTAAACTAAAGGTTGGATGCGATGAGAGGTCTACCGGCATCGCGATCCGGAGATCACCATGTCAACACATCAGGCCATACTATTCCACAACATGACCGCCGTGCATGTGAGAGGCAGCGGCCCGCTTATGCATGGCTTTTTGCATCGAGCTTTCGCAATTTTTCTACTTGTCATCATTACTTCCTTCCACACTCATCTTTCATGGCTACGAGATAAGCGCCGACACTCTCGCCTGCGCCTCGATCGCGTGGCACCATGCTTCATGCGCGAAGTCGACGGTCCGCACAATCCAAATTTAGACGTACCAACCTCCTCCATTTTCTGTTTTCTGGAACTTTGACAGCGCATCTGTGTTGTTGTTCTATTCAGATTGCTCTTGGCTCTGCTATGAATCATGATTGGCTCGCTGGATGCGAGTTACCGCTGACCTCGCTGGCACTTAAACGCCGCGTTCATTTCAAAGGAGGAGCCTCAACATCATCATCATCATCATCGCTGTTCTCCATTCTCGCATCAATACAAATCGATTGCCTTAAGCACTCAGCACTTCATGTTATCTCTAGAGCGGTCAGTTGACCATTGCAAGAAAGGAGTCACGAAGCATAGTTCTGACCTTGCAGTAGAACATCTCGATTTGCACGCCTCGCCAATCCTCGCTTCTTTGAAGGATCATGACCTTTCTAGTTCAAGTCTTCTACCACATTGAACTTGGTTTCACAAGTGTTGTGCGTGTGCCACGTTCTCCTACAAGCAAATCTTCAAGTGATGTGCCAGAGTTCTCCAGAGTTAGCGCAGGCAGGGTCCAGCCGCGTACTGCTTTTCGAGACACCGGGTCTCAAGTCCCGATTTTGAAGTATTCTGCTTCACTTCCAAAGATCCCTCCTCCAATTCTAAGCTTTTATCCTCCGAAAAGCTTCGGAGGAACCTTACCGATTCTGACACTGATGTTGGACCACTTAGTCAATACAATCACGTGCCGTCCTGGTCCACCCCGCACCTTGCCCGGCCTTGCATCTAGAACATGTTCAATTAATTCTCACTCCACTTCATACTCCAACACAACCTTTCAATCCTGTATCAATTCATCACATACTGTCTCATACTCATCACACACGAACACGAATACGAAAGTGGGAATAGTGTCAGTGTGCATCAAAAGGGGAGCTGCTTCCAATTCGCTTGTGTGACTCACGCCTTTCGAATTACATGCGTGAGCCTCGTCTATAAAGTCGTGTCAAATTCTTCTGATGGACAATTTAATTCAGTTCGGCAATTAAGAAATTATCCATTCTTAGCAGAACTCAAGAGAGTATACGAACCCTTTTACCCTCAATATCCGATCACGTCCGACTCGCGCTTACTCCATCCAGACCTTTCACCTTCACTAACTACCACAGTCGCTCATCGCGCAACCAAGATGAAACTCACCTTCACAACCCTCGACGTCTTCTCCTCCACCCGCTACGCCGGCAATCCCCTCGCCCTCATCCCTCTCACCCCCGAGATCGCATCATCCATTACCCAGCAACAAAAGCAATCCATTGCCTCAGAATTCAATCTCTCAGAAATCGTCTTCCTCCATTTACCCACCGATGCTTCATCTACTGAGCGTAGAATCGATATCTTCACCTCCTACAGCGAGATCCCATTCGCCGGACACCCCACCATCGGCTCGGCGCATTACCTTCTCAAGATCATGAGCGAGAAAATCAATACCTTGCTCACGAAAGCGGGTCCTATCCCCATCTCCATAAATTCATCAACCGGCAATGTACAAGCTGCAGTCCCGCAAAAATTCCACATCCACCAGGTAACCTATCCGTGCCTTTTGACGCCGGGGAAACAACACCCCACAGCCAGCATCGTGAACGGGATGAACTTCATCTTCATCAAACTCGAAAGTCTAGAGGAATTGGGCAAGGCAACAGAGATCAAGAGCGTGCATCCAGTGACTTATGATGTGAGTGTCCTGGATGAGGGGTGGAGAAATGGGTTGTTGGGGACTATGTATTTGGTGCCTCAGGGCGTGGATGAGGTCGGGAGGAAAAAGTATAGGACGAGGATGTTTGCTACTAGGGAGGATCCGGGGACTGGGAGCGCGAGTAGTGCGCTGGGATGTTGGTTGGCGAGTCTGGAGCCGAAGGAGGAGGGGAAGGGTCCTTTTACGTTTGCGTTTACGCAGGGCGTGGAGATGGGGAGACCGAATCAGATAAGCGTTGAGGTTACGAGGACCGAGAATGGGGAGGGGATTGAGAAGGTTGTGTTGAGTGGGGAGGCTTGTACCGTTATGAAGGGTGAGTTGGAGATTTAAGCTCAGGTTGCAAGCGGAATTGGAGCTGAGAACTTGTGGTTTGGTGGGGGAAAGAAGGCTGTTTGATGTTCAACTCATCAGAGCCGGAGAGATTATTATTATTCTGATCAAAATGTTCGTTATTTTTTCTTCAATTAATGCTTTCACTTCACTCACTGAGCGGAATAAAAGTTGTGTGAAAACTTGGAAGTAGAGGCAGAATTTCAGAGAACGATGTACAGGTCGGAAGAGGTGAGAGTGGTGTGTGGTGGTGAGGTGGCAAAGGGCGCAGAATCAAAGTGGTGAGAAAGGTCCTTAGCAGATAAGAGCAGGTTTCTAGGGCACGAGTTGTAGATTGCAAGTGAGTGCAGGCTACAATGGTGCAGTGGTAGAGGAGGCAGATCCCTACAGAGGAGGCACAATAAAAGTGGTCAATAGGCTATAAGGTCAAAATGGCAGCAGACGTGAGCAGCAGAATGGAAGTGGTGAGGCTCAGAGGTGGCAAAGAAGGGAGAATGCATCCAGACGAGTAGCACAATAAAAGTGGTGAACATGCTTCATAATCAGAATGGGCAGAATTCCATAGCAGGAGCAGTTAAATAGAAGTGGTGAAGCTGAGCTATGGTTGTGCGGTAGCAAAGGAGGTAGAATTGTACTGACAGGAGCACAGTAAAAATAGGGAAGGGGCTTAATTGTAAGAAGATGCAGAATCACAAGGTAAGTGGCAGGATGGAAATGGTAAGATTTAAAAAAGAGAGGTTAAACTAACTGTCAGGAATATCGGCCCCTATTCAACAAGGCTATACACAACTGCTGTCCCGTTTTTTCCAACGGTTTCCTCTTCCTCACTTGACAAGTAGGCATAGTAGTCAACCTGCAAATGTCTTTTAACGTCTTGCGTTTTCTCTTGGCGTTTCGTTCTCTTTGTTTCTGGCTCGGAGCCATTGTTGGAAATTTTTGCAAAGTTATGCTCAGTTATGGAGCGAGGAGTGTTGAGAGCGGCTCTAGCTAAATACTATGATAAGGGATAGAGAGTGGAGAGGAGGAGACATGTTGTATGTGCAAGAATTGTAAATGACGCCTTTCAAGCAGCATAACTAGAAAGAAAAGTGTCGTATGGCCAAAAGCGCAGGAAGCGTGGAGAAGATGGGATAGTTGTGACGTTACTGCCCGATCTATCATGATTCCTGGACTTTGAAAATCTCTGGGAGGGCTTTGCCTTCCAAGGATTCTAAGATATGGGAAACACAAAACTATGAAAACTTTTAGACTCATGATACCCTCAGACTCTGGAGACATTTTGGAATTTGAAAGCCTCTAGACTAAGGGAGCAGCAGATACATACCCAGGGAACTCAGTACTCGTCTTGGGAGTGGAATTCTTTGGCGGTATGTTTTGTTCCATAGACTTTTCAAGTTGAGCGCCTGATTGACTTTTATCAAATTGACGTCTTTCTTGAATGCCAGACTCCAAACTCTCTGGAATAGATACTCTCTACCGAAGCCTCTGAGGTGTCAACGACAGGTTGGAGAGTAGTGGAATTAGTTCTTCCTTTTGAAAAAATTTCTTAACGTAGTTCAAACACACTCTATCTAATCAGAATTATCACCTGAGTATCTTCAAATGCAATTATACCCTGGTTGTGGAGTCATCTGCCCAACATGTTTCAGAAGTGATTGACCACGTACTTAATTCACGGCCTGACCATGTGGATGGAACGCTTAGGGGTTCCTCAAATCTGTTCAACTTTTTGCTATCTGTTTGTGGTATCCTTGCAGAAGCTTTAACCTTCCCATGCTATCCCTCCCCCCTCCTGAATATTTGGTAGTGCGTCTAGGCTGGCAGAGGCCAAAACATATACTCAAAAAAATTCTGTGCAAGCCTGGTCAATTGACAAATATTTAGGGAAAGGGGGTGGGGGGTGGGGGGT
>AYLM01000252.1:0-20141 GCA_001625345.1 Cairneyella variabilis | reverse complement strand
CTCGCAGGCTACAGTGGATGCCTATAGGCTGTAGTAGGCTACAGTGAGTGAGTCACGGGCCCTATAAGTATAGGCTCCATATCCTCTGTAATAGTCAGTTCAAATGGAGTCGTTGCTTGCACCCATATAGCCACACCCTGAACCTCAACAATAAGCTCTGGGAAGCCCAGGCTCGTAATATTGCAATGATCTTCGAGGATACATGTGAGCTGTAGGCATTCGAGATTGCAAAGGTGATGGCGTTAAGGGTTACGAGATAGATGAATGCGAGTTGGTGGAGCCTTACTGTTGAATTGTTAAAATGCTGAGAGAGAGCTCCTAGTTGTGACTACAGGATTTGGAGAATGGGAAATGAAACAAGCTTGTTGAAGGGAAAAGTGGTCGCGCTTTCAGGTTGGGTTCGACTTGGAAGCTGACGCTGCATTGACGGAAATTATCGCTCAGAATTTCATATTACACTTTCATGTTTACTTTTCCTTGGCTTCCTTGGCTTCAAATTTGAATTACAGAATCACGAGGAAAGGAGTTGGAAAACAGCATGTGTATAGCAAAGTCTTAAGAGAGAGAAGATAGAGACTATTTATTAGTAGACTTAAATATCGATATCCTCGATTTAGAGAAGTAGCTGAAGGTTTATTAAAGAAAAGAGAGCGAGAGTGGATATAGCGTTAGTATTTTTATTATTAGTCGAGCGCTGTAGAACATTAATCTAGCTAAAACCCGTAATAGATATAGATATCGACAGACGAGCTTTAGTTTATAGTAGTGTACTATCTCGGGTTTGCTTACTAATATCTTCGGATTAGCTTATAGCTACTAGGGAAACTGAGGTTAAGCAGCGACTACTAAGCATCAATAATCTTCGATTTTGTTACTAGACGGGCATATCCCCCTAATTGAATAATGGGTAACCCGTGATAGAAGGATTGTCGCTGCTCGAGTCACATTTGAGGTGGGATGTAGAGGAACATTATTTTGACGTTTCCGAATGTCCGACTGTTTATACGAGCCCTTCTTTCACCAGTAAGGGCATTCCTGTTCAAACTTGTTAGAGCCCCTATACCCACACTCTTGAATTGCCTATCTTAGAGGAAGTGTCCAAGTACCGATGCAAAGCTTCTGTCTTCAAATGCCCTTTCACCACCATCCACAGCGCCTAACAACCCAAGGACTTTCCAGCAATTAAACCCAATTCTAATCTCCGCTCCTATCTCCCTCAGCTCAGTCGCTCGCTCGTATATTGTTACATCGATTTTTAGCAAGGTTGAGAGGCGATCGCCGTACGAGACCGCCAGGACCGCCAGATCCGCCACTGATTATGGTGACGCGGAGGGGAGGGTTTTGAGTGTTTGGCATGGTGGATTTTCACAAAGATAAATACAGTACTTACGATGAATGAAAGTTGCACAGAGCTATGTCTAAAAAATTCGAAATATACTTCAAATTATTGAGAGGTCTTGTATGAGAGAAACAATGCAAGGATGGCGTGCTTTCTGAAATCGAGAATCAGGAGGGCTTATGTACATAGAGAAGACGAGAGAGGTGAACCCTCTTCGACTAGTATAGATCAGGCAGGGGATGTGTCCTGAAATCACGTGTTCCTCTGTGCATAACAAGCATCGACGTTCTCGAGTGAAGAGACTTCCTTTCCTTGGAATTGATCTGGATCTGACTTACACCAGCTTGGCGCTATGGGTTCCCCAGATTCCTCCGTCTGGAAGCAACAAGGCACAATATAAAGAAGTCTTGGCCGAGAGTTAATTAGATCGTTAAAGCGATGCCTTTGCAATTCCACCAACTTCAAAATTCGCACCAACAGGTATCCCGTTTCTATATTGTAGTCTGCGATTGTACCGGCCACTCTAAAGACTAGGATAATTTGGCGAATTCGCACCAATTGCTATTCTGTCTCCATATTATCGCCTTTTAAGTACAGTCACACGCTTCTTTTAGTTTAACCGCATCTCTCCTTTACCCGCCCCTCTCTATTTGGTCCTCCAAGCAAGCGCTTTTCAACTCTCATAGATCCAAGTCTTCTCTTCTAAGCTCATCATGTTGCTCGTACTGAAAATCGCTACTCTCCTCGGCACTTTTGCCAGTACTGTCCAGGCGCACGGTTATGTCTCTGGCATCGTGGCAAATGGCGTCTATACTGAAGGCTGGCAAGTCTCCTTCTGGTACGACATTGTCAACAAAGTCACATTCCCCAGACTCCGGGCTGGTACGAAGAGGAGTTGGATCTTGGCTTTATCCCTCCCGATCAATACCAGTTCGTACACATTTATACCTACCCTCTCTTCGTGGAAACAGATGCAGGGACTAATACCATACGCAGAACGCCCAATATCATCTGCCACAAGAATGCAATCAATGCCAACGTCTCCGCTACTGTGCCTGCTAGCGGAACCGTCGAGTTTCAGTGGACCACCTGGCCGCACACCTACGGTCCTGTCCTAACCTACGTCGCTAACTGTGGAGGGGATTGTAAGAGTGTAGGCTATTTCCTTTTTTATATAATAAGTGTCGTCCTTTCAACGAAGGAAAATGGAAGGAAAAGGAATGAAGGAACTAATGGTGTGAATAGGTTGACAAAAAAACGCTCAAGTTCGTCAAGATCGACGAATCCGGCTTCAATTTTACTACCCAGACCTGGGCATCCGCCGTTCTGATCGCCAACAACAACTCATGGACAACTACCGTGCCCAAGACTCTTGCTCTAGGTATGCTTGCCCGCCTCTTTACCCTTTCCCCTCACTCCTATCCCTACTTGCCCCCTCCCCTCCTACCATCCGCACCCCACTAACAGAAACCAGGACATTATGTATTCCGGCACGAAATTATCGCCTGCCACGGTGCGGGCTCCCTCGACGGTGCGCAAAACTACCCTTTTTGCGTCAACATCGATGTCACGGGTTCAGGTACGCAGAATCCAACGGGGACGCTAGGGGTAAATCTCTATAAGGAGACGGATCCGGGGATTTACTTTAACCCGTATGTCACGATGATGAATTATACTATTCCAAGGGCCGGCACTTTGGACGGGGTAGATTTAAGATAGGATAGGCTAGAGGGGGAGGTGGAGAGGTTTCGTGGCCTTCGGGGAAGGCGCCAAGAAAGATTTCTTGGAGCATGCCTTTGCACCTATGTCACTTGGCACTTTGCCTTGGACCTGGTATTCCTTTATCGAGACGATTACTAGGGCAGCGAGAATGCCTTCCAAAAAATCCTTTCCCCTACCAGATAAAGCAAACAAAAGTTTTTCGTTTACGCCTCTCGTCACATGCCGCGAATGCCCCCGACTTAAATGGTTTATCTTTCAGATCCAGCAAATAAAAGTTTTCCGTCTACACCTTCGACCACCCCACGCTCATCTGTGAAGAAACCCCTGAGACGAATATGAAGCAGCCGCACTGAGGCGGTATTCGGTTACTGCGAAAAATTACCCAACGATTGCTAATTTTCTTTTGCGCTTGCCTGATTTCACGTTGTAGTGCTATGCCGAAAGAGATGCTGGATGGTCCAGGGGTAATCTGCCTGAAGGATGGATGTGAAGATGATTCTTCACTCTAGCTAGTTTGGTAGTCAAGATAATGCAACGGTACCCCAAATACTGATTCAATGCTTTGTGACTTTTACCTATATCAATTTTGTTCCTGCAAGTGACGAAAGCAGACTGCAAGACGCAAAAAGAGTTCCGAAAGAAAACTGCTAAGCCCAACCTCCCTCATCGCATGCACTTGGATTATTAATTGCGCTACTTTTCTAGTAGTCTACAAATCCAACATCTCTAGACTCCCTCTAAGCCGGAACTAATACGTGCTAACCTGCTTCCTTCCGTATTGATTAACAGCCCTGAGCAATTGAAGAACAGCTTTGCGGCCGCATATAAGCAAGGGTTTCAATTTCACCGCTGAAGTTGTTGTTACATCTGCATTTAGATGCTTTGGGGTTGGTTCTGAGACGAGTTTTACGAGGGGGGAATTTGGCCTGCAAGCTATGGACTCGATGCTGCAGATATGGGACGGCTGATTCCTTCTGTTTTTATAGAAGCCATAGCCTTTGGTAGGCGGATCTTTGACTCTTGAATGTTTCTCACGTTGACCAGTCGATCCAGTCCTTACGTATCTTTTCCTTAACGCCTCGAGCTCCTTAACCTGAATCGTCTCCTACTGAACCCGCACCAAAGTCCTTGATACTCTCGTCGCGAATCTTCTGATGTACTCGTTGCATACCTCTCGACCACACCCCAACCTTGACTTCACGGACACGCTGTCGATCTCCTTGTTACACACATGATCGATATTCTATCGGCCTCCTTGATACAAACCTCCTCCCTGCGAATCACCTATTGGTTTCTCTATACGAATGCTCCCCTCGCCATTTCTCTCTTTCCGAACCCCCCATCAGCCGCAAATATGAAGACCTCAAGGTAGTGAGGATGCTTCTCAATCAGGCACATTGGCAGCAGCATCATGTCCAAGATACCTGGCATCTGCATTCCAACCTTGATGCTGGTGCTCTATTGTTGAGATGCAGCACCATTCGCTCACCTCTCGCATGCTGCCGGAATCACGAATTTTGGGTATACGCAATTTGATTGTAGCGTAGTCGCACGCTAGAACATTATCTAGGTTTGTGCCATCCCTAGAATCTGGGAGAGTTGGAATTGCAGACTGGCTATCCCAACATCTATCCGCGAGACCCTGCGACTGTTCCCATCATCCTCCCGGCTTGTGTTTCCCAATTTCAATCTACGCTCACGAATACGAGTTCCCACCTTCCAAAACAGAGCTTCTTTATCAAAGCACAAAAGCATAATACAAGTACTAGCTTTCCTACTCTGCGCAACGCGAATTCAACTACATCTACAGTCCCAGCATCAAGCGCATCCATCATTTCGCCCTTCATAAGCCCATGACAGTAACACTCTCCACCAATCTCGCCTCATCGCCATCCCTCCGCAGCAAAATAGGCATGTCACAACCTCAAAAAAAGACCACTAGATCACCTGCTAACGCAGCCTCCGGGCCTGCAACCGTAAATCATTTCCTCCCCATCATCGTCTGTCTCCCAGACATTGTACTCAAGCACATGGCCACAAATTCCGTGTTGAATCTCGAATTAACAACCATGTCTTCGTACTCAACCTCCCGCGCCACGAGTGTGGGTGCTCTTTTGGCGATGCCTCTAGAAGGTCCTAGTAAGAACTCCGTTCTCTTTTCCTTGATCCTCAGACCGCTCAATGCTGTCAGGGACTGCCAATGAGCTTCCTTCGCCGCCTCTACGCTACCATAAATCAACGAAATCCGGCGTTCGCGCTATTGCACTACGTTCTTGCCATACGTTTCTGCGGTCTTTCGATTGCTATTGAACCTGCCCAGACACTCCTCAATAACATCTACCACCATTCCCTTGACTCTTAAAATCTTCAAATCGGTAGAGAACGCGGCTGAGGTGTCAGAGGATTTGGATGCCGTGAAATCCTTCCCCGTTCTCTCGCTCCAATAGTACTGAGCTTCGGGCTGTGAGAACATGATTTACGCTGCAAGAAACCGGTGTTTCCTGCTCCTTTCCAGGACTGCGACCAATCGGGGACCCATTGGTAGATCTTTTATTCCACCCGCTTGGCATGCACAAATGATGTCTATTTTTTTGAGTCGCGAGGACGATGGCTTGAACTAGGCTTTTGTAGACTTCTTAGACAGGGGTAGCGTAATCGACGATCAGGACATCGGAATTATAGCCCAGGGATTCGTTGTGAGAAGTCGTTGTCGTCGTTATCGTCTCTGTCTTTGTCTTTGAAGGGCTCCAGGTAGACCAAGAAGAGCATAAACCTTATCCCTCGGATCCGTCGCCTTATTATCTCTATACAAGCACAAGATATGCAGAAGCGGATAAATCGAACCCTCCTCAGGATCATACGTTCTCCTTCCCCTGTCCAGAACCTTTATTTGCTGCAAATTGCTACCGAGCGATATAATCTTGATGTACTGGCTGAGATCTGCCATGATCATGGATTGCAGTATGGGCTTGAACTTAGGGGCGGAGGGGAGCATCACGTCGATTGGGCAGAGGTCTGAGAGTGACAGGGTGGGGTAACTGTATTGGAGGGTTATTTGCCGGGAGACGATATGTTCTTGCTTTACCCAGATGCGGGAAAACCATGGTAATGCGAGGAGAGAAAGGAAGGAGAAATGACACTCCCAGATACCGTTAATCCAATCCTTCAATTCAAATCGCTTGGGTCTTACCTTAACCTAAGCAACATTCTCCTCCTCTTCCAACCAAGGATTCATATCAACCAATATATCCGCATACTCATACCCCGCCTTAGACGATGCCCAGAAATCGGAGCTCTGGGCGCTTTCTCAATAAGTAAGAATCCCTTCTCACATGCCTTCCTCTCGACACCTAACCAGACGATCGTGCTAGAAGCTCTCTCATACACCTGTCTCATCAACAGCAATTGTTTAATCTTCTCTTTATCTAATTGATTAATACAGATTGCATCAACCCATAATATTCCATTCTTGGTTTCATCTTTGTCTCTGCTGTTGGTAGATAAAATCTGGCAATGAAAGTTGAGGAAAGGAACTAAGTTTGTTGTGGCGTTGAAGGTGGTGAGTTGGGAAGTGGAGGTTGAGGAGGAGGCGGTGAGGATGGTGATTGGTTTGGTTACATTTGGGTCGCCCCAGGAGTAAGAGAGTGCGTGATAGGGTGGGAGAGCACCCAATGATGTGTGGGGCAGGAATTCCAGTTTTATTACTGAGGAGTCAAGACCCAGGTAGAGTTTGAAGAGACGGATCTCATCGGGTGTGACATTCGTGATCTTCAAACTTTTCCTTACAAATTCTCGTCCAGATACATATTATCGAAAGTAGTTGTGCTCGCTCTGTGGAATCAATATGAGTGATCATTCACGGTCTTCTTTCGATAGCAAAGAAGATGGCGCTATTGTTCCTAGATGGCAACCAGCGTACTGCACACTACATAACTCCTTGATCGTATGGCGCAGGATTTTCTTTCCCGGACATAGGTCTCCTTGGATACGGAAAGGTCCGAAAAGACATCCATTAATGCCTACTCATGCGGCTCTGAAGGATTATATGTCCAGCATAGCGATTTCCAGCCTTCCGCGGTCCTTCCCGCGACGATATCAATGTTTGTCTTTATCTAGATATCCAGTATTTATGGATAGATTATCTGTGTATTGTCCAGGATAATAGGTGTGGTCATCGTCCTTTCAAGGAATCCAAAGCTAATTTCTATTTAGCACCGAGTGGCTCGCAGAAGCAGAAATGATGGCAGAGATATATCAAGAGTCATACTTTACCGTTGTAGCAACACGAGCACAAAACTCTCAACATGGCGTTCTGTTCGATTTTCCAGACGATACTGTTTACTATGGAATCGTGGCCAAGGCACCATGGGACAAAGATGTGTCCGAACACCGTACATTTCATACTACTTTTCAGATCAGCCACACATCTTCTAAATCGGATTCAACTCCTTTGGACAGACGTGTTGAGACCTTATAGGGCCTCAGGCCCTATAAGTATAGGCTCCGTATCCTTTGTAAATAGCCAGTTCAAATCGAGTTGTTGTTTACACCCTATATCCCCTGAATCTGCAACAAGGCGCGCTTGGTGCTTGTAAGAATGGCATCTTCCCAGAAGGCTCTCGAGTTTTGTCCGAATGATATACGACTTCTACGTTTGCGTAGTGTTGAAACCCTATTTGAAAGGATGAATGATGAGCACGCCAGGACGCGAACTATGGTTCGAGGCTTTGGAATGAGGAGGGAAGACCCTTTCCGAACACTATGGGAGAATACCAGGAAAGACTTCTTTGGATGGAGTCCTACAAAAACATCAGACATGCTCCCGGCAATAGCATGCCTAGCACAAATGTTTGAGAAGAGACTCTTTGGTGTTGCAGATCACAAGTATCTGGCAGGACTCTGGAGCACGAGGATATCGGAAAATCTCAGCTGGACTGTCCTAGATTTTGATGCTGCGACCGAGTCTATTGAAGGTATACCGATTTGGAGCTGGGCATCTACCACGGCCCCCAGTGACTACGTCTACGGCAAGCCATCCGAAACATTTGTTGATCTGGTAGAAGGTCATTGCACTGGATATGCTCGCCCCAAAGCGACCACAGCATCTCTGAAAGTCAAAGGATTCGTCACATCATTGTTTTGAGGGTGGTGCCATCAGCATAAGGGTTATGAAGATCGTCCAAGTCTGTCTTTTCGGGTCAACGAAAACTCTGCAATGACCGTAACAATGGAAGAGATTGAGGCAAGGGAAAAAGCGTTTCGAACAATAAGCGTTTTCGTCTCAGATATGCCAATCTGCCCTGCTTCGCACAACCACGAAGCTATTGGAGAGACAAATGGAAGCGTGTCTACGCAAAGTTCCTTCCGTTGTACGAGACTCAGAAAGTCAGGGAAATGTAACATCTGTAAGGAAAAGGGCTACGTCAGTCCTGTACAGCTCCTGCTCCTAACGCGAACCAAAGTTTCTTTGACTGCACTGGTTCTGGCGCCTGTCTTATCACAATCGCTGAAAGGAAGAGAACGCCGTGTTCAAGAGGTAGATGAAGTGTACCAGAGGCTTAGGCTACTCGAAATGGACTGCATAAGACAAGCTCCTTGGGTGGTGGAGACTGCTGATGCTCTTAAGGTTCCTGCAGAAGCCTTCCGGGAGATAGACAACCCCTCTGTATGGAGGACCATTACAATCGTCTAATCTGCAGCATAGGACGGGTGAGTCTAAGAAAGCGGTCTCGCGTTCTTAATAATCCAGCTCTTTATGAATCAGTCGTGTCCTTTTTAAGTAGCGCTTACACTGTTGGATAATAACCTTCCACTCCTATTACTGTATCAGAATAATATAGAGCGCTTCGAAATAATACAATTTTTACTATCAAAATTAAGTCATTATGAGATATAAGCTTTATCCTAGATGGCAGGAGAGGTTATGAAGTCAAATCCTCCTACTGGGGATTTTGACCTTATTTGAATTTTGATTATTCGTAATTTCACTTAATACGCTACCTTGTAGCTAAGGTGCTCGCTATCGTCGGTCCAGGACGTATATGTCAATGAGGTGGTGATCTCATTGATTTGCTTGCCAAAGCTCTGTGAAGGCACAAGAGCATGAACGAGGTCAAATGCGACTTAGGTAAAGTGATTGTTTACAAGGAGAGAAAAAGATCGTAAGGAAAGCTCTAACTTAAGCTATTTACACAATATTCATAAAGTGAGAGTATTCACAAAGTACGAAAGTCACCTAATGGTTCCCTCACAAGCTCCATAGCTTCCGTGCCCAATTCTCACCACAAAATTTTTCTGTTTAAATACCACACCTAGAGCTGGGTCGAGAGTTGGCAATCTGACATGGAGTACCAGGCTGAATCGGCCCGTGAATACTGAATCAGGCATATAAGACCCATCGAGATTCATCCGATCTACCAGATTCGTTGGATTCACCTGGCTCATTAGCATCAACTGATTCGTTGAACTGATTAGATTAATCGCTTGAGTCTGCTTCATCTGTTTCGAGGCTATCATCAAGCCCTAGTTTCGTTGCCTCAAGCACATAGCTGCTTTTCCAGTCAGTTGATGAGAGCAGCTCTACGAGCTCGCGTAACAGTGAAATCCGAGAAGATGAGACACCTCATCATGAGTTTTCCGTGGCGTATCGTTCAATTTTGTACGTATATGACAATTGCCAGCGATCGATGCGGCAAAGCCTTCGCGATTCCGATGCTGCCAATGGATATTCCCAGCAGAAAGACGACCCAGATCACGGAACTCCCACATCCGAGGAAGGGAATCCTGAGCTAAAAATGCTTTGCAAGCGGGGCAAGAGGAGCTAAAGCATTCTCTTTGGAGTCTTCTGCGCTATTGCAGATTAGAGAGTGCTTTCGGATACTAAATGTAAAAGCATCTTTGACGATGAGGCCCCATGCCTCAAACCTGATGCAAGCGTGATATATATAGTCGATAGATATTACCAAATATAGTATCTGGGTGGTGGAGTTCAGCCTTACGACTAGGAGACAATTTTGAGAGTGTTTGTGAGTTGGCGCGGGCCTGTACAGAGTACTTGTACAAGCGAATTTCTAGTAAACGAGAGCGACTACTAATGTTAGCTGTTAAGGTGGTTTCCGTAGGTAGGTTTCGTCCAAGACACTTCCTGTCCATCTGTCATATTGCACCCATCAATATGAGTAATTAAAAATGAGACTATTTTATACCAAATTCATATCCAATATGTAATAGACGTCCAATTAGTCTATTAGCGCCTATTTCATCGCTTTATATTGTTTATAGGGTCACTAAATAGACGGTCGAGTTTATCTTATAGCACTATAATTACCAAAATCATTGTAACTAAGAATTAAGTGAGCCTAAATATATATAAAGAAAGAAAGCTCATCTATACCACGAATAAAAGTATAGTCGACATAGTAGAATATATTAGGTTTACGTAAGCTAGAAAATTAATTTCAGTGTTTAGGATATACTTTGTCTTAGCTAAGCGCTAGCGAGGTCTGAGGTCCCTACTTCCGCTAACAAGAAACCCCGATAGGCTTATTATAGTGCTCAGCCTTTATTTAACTGAGAATTAAAGTAATCTAATTTAGAATTAGTCACCAAATTATGATCTTTATACCGAATTGGCCAATTAGACGTTAGAATCTTAGTCCAACTCAGACTTCGTCCAATTTATCAGTTCGGCATCCAATAACCAATTATATTAGTCTAATTGACGAAATCATCGTATTGATGGCCTCAATACAACACATCGCGTGCGCAGCAGCTTGCTCAGACTAAGAGGCCGACAAATCACAACTTACCTTTCCGGACAAACTTCTTATTCAAATATTCAAAAGCCCAATCTTTAGCGAGCCCGAAACTGCAATCGTAAGCGAGCTAGCTCCCGCTCTTCTGTAGTCCTTCACTTTAAGGGGCCAATCGATTCTAGGCGCGTGGAGGCTTCATCAATCTTCCATCGCTAAGTATAAATGACAGATTGGGAAACAAAAAGCGGACGACATGAAAAACATGACGTGATGGCGGCTATCCAGGCTTCTGAAAATAACGTATCTTGGAATGGCAGGAAGATGTTCAATTGCAGTTCATGTATACGCAAAGCAAAAATAACAGGAAATGATCCATTGCAAAATCAAAAATCAAAAATCAAAAGAATCAAGTTATCGTATCATACAGTCCCATGTATGTATTACAGACCACCGAGACCAATGAACTCTGTTTAAAAGGTACGATTCTGTCACAATCCACCTTGATCACCGACATACCTCAGCACCAGGTACAACACCACGGAACGCATCATCACATGCAGAATCATTCATACCAACATCCATGTCACCCAGATCTCCAAGGTCACCAATTCCATATTCACCAGTACCCATATCGTCGTAAGAAGCTAAAGCATCGACACCTGTATCTAGATCACCCAAATCAGTGAAGTCAATTGGACTTGTGCTGAAATCAGGTAATGGAGTATTTCCGTGGTAGATGTGGGGCGTGCAGATTGAGGGGTAGAAGTGGATGTCATTGTAGCTTGCGGCGTTGAAGTCGAAGTCATGACTGGCATGGGTGATGGTTGAGAAGTAGTGGCGGCTGGGGCTCGTGGAGAAGCTTCGGTGGATGGACCTGCTTCTGCATCCGGCGAGACACCACCTGGAGGAACGACGACCCAGTCTCCAGTACCAGTATCATTAGGAGAAGCAGATTGTTTACTCCCATCAGCCATTTTGACATTCGCTTGAGTAGCCTCTTGCTGAGGCGGTTGAGCAGGAACTTGAGGTGAGGCGACATTCAAGTTGCTCGCTGTGCCAGAAGCAGAATGCTGTTGTAGAAGAGCGGCTGCTTGCGGAGTGTAGGAGGTGCTTCCAGGAGTTTCATCTGATGAGAACCCTGTGCGCTATTGATCCAACTAGGACTCAATGGTTACAGAAAAGCGGGAGGTGAGGTCCCACGTGTCTCAGCGGTATCTGGGGCCCCTGTTCTGGCACCCACTGCAATCACGCGTGGGCAGAATCCGCTCACCGTCATGTATTTGGGGCCAGATACCGTGGCCGGATAAGGATCGGCTTCGCGGGAGAGATAAGGAAGAACGAAGTAAAAGGAGAAGGAAAGAGAGAAAGACGGAAAGAAGAGGCCTTCGGCCCTGCAAAGTCACGCAGGCTTACCGTAGGCGTAGGGGCTTGCTCCTTACCTTCTTAACGGTGAAAATGTGATGTGGTATATATCCTCAGGTCCCGCATAATTGGGAGTCGTGTCGAGATGGCATCCTGAATCTCGGGCGATATATGTCCTATTGACTCAGCTAACATCGATCTAATCGATGAGCTCCTGCAAGCTAATCGTACGGCCCGCTCTCTGCAAGAGTGCAGTGAGAAGGCAAGTTACGCAGGCAGTCTCTTGACAATAGAGAAGGGACTTTTTAAGTGCTAAGACCGACTTATAGAAGCTAGCGATGATGATTTACGGACCTGACTTCTTGCCGAAGCTCATAATCATTTTTACAGCCCATCCTGGGAAAAACAAGACCCAGAAGCTAGTTAGGGATCGCTATTACTGGCCTGGCTTATTGCCGGATGTTGACCAGTTTGTAACTGTAGTAGCTGCAGACATTCTATTCTGGATATTCCAAAGGACCAGACCCAACTGCTTTGTCTCCACCACCCTTCATTTTGGGACTTTCTCCTTAACAATACTTGTTACAGTCTTGGAGCAAGCTGTGCAGAAAGGTCAGTAAGTGTTCAACCCAAATTTGAACCCAACTAGTTTCTGCAGAGAATCTAAAACCCGAGTATATTTCCTAGATAAGTATAAATTCCTTGACTTTAGACTTGGCTTGAGCCAGTTTCCATGCAGAACCGTGCATTAATCCTGAAATACTTTTCCTTTCACTTCCATTGGAAATTGCATGGCTATCCTCCAGTTCAATTCCAATTCTCAAGTCTCTTCGATGGACATCAATAATACTCCCTGCAAAGATGCTACGAAGGATGAGGCAATTCTCTGGTCCTTTCCTACAGATATGCAGGTATCTCTTCATTAGTCGATAAACTCTCTCCCAAGAAGTCCTTCACCCGAATAGGGACATCTTGGTGGTATATAGGTTTAGGGTAGATCATAAGTCCATAATAGGAATGGAGATTCTAGGACAAAAGGTGAGACTATAGGTGGCGTAATGAAGAGATTTCGGGAACGAGGCTTGGTAATCTACCTCTTACCTGATGGGCGAGGTTCATAGGTATTAAGGTTCAGGAAACTGGGCCGGGGTAACCGGAAGCAGGTACTCCTTTGGAATTGGCGCAGTGGGTTATCTAGACCTGATAGGCGCAATAACTCGTGGGTCCTCAAAACTGTCTTATTGATGCTATATATGGACTATAAGATAATTCTTTGATTGAAACTCCTTTCGCCCGTCTGCGGACAGTCCCATAGCCAGGATTCCAACAGTTTTGCAAGACTCGGTTCCCGCTAACCGACTTTCCATACCGAGCAGGGATCATCCTTTCTAGTCATTAATCTTAATACCACCACCTCTATATCTCCTTCTTAGACTGCTCAGGTTTTAATTGAATTTGAAAAATTACATAGGCGCGTGCCCAATGCTATGCTAAGGGTCTTCTCTTATAGGGAAACTCGAAAAGTGGAGGAGGCGAATTAAAGAAACGGAAGAAGTAGTTAAATGCAAATATAACTTTGTAATTTATTAAAATAATAAACTTGAGTTAGAAAGTTAAATTACTTGAAAGAGTATCTGAAGTAAATAACTAATCGGATAAGGGCGTTTTCTAGTGTAGAGTTAAATAATAGAAAATACTTATTAGCAGTTATAAATACCTTAAAACACACCACTCTTCGTATGATCGTCCGGTGCGACGGTACCGGTGGAACGTGGAGCCGCTGAACCGCACCCTTCCCCACTTCCCCGCACAACCCACGGCACGAGGAGCCGCGATCTGAAAAACCTGGCTCGAAGAACAAGTGGGTAGATCAGTGTAGTGGAGGGATGATGTTTCATTCAAGTAACTACCGCAGGTGGTAAGCACCAGGCAGGCTAAACTACCCCGGCCTCCCACCGTCCCAGCGTCCCGGCCTCCCAGCTCCTTCCACACTCGGCGACCACGTTCCGAGATCTTAATACTGAATAGCCCAGGATCACGGCCGCAATAACCTTCCGAAGGGGATTACAATCCGCGCATGCGTCGAGGCCTCAGTGGTCCGATTGTGATCACAATTGGGTCTGCTGAGGAAATGGGTGCAGGGAAAGTTAATCCGTCCATATGCCATGCCTTGTTCGCTGTTAGAGTTCATTGTCCTCTACTAAATCTGTTTGAAGGCGTTGATGGCGCCCGCACTGATGACGTTAGGTTAATCTGCTATATTTATACCTGGTCTCTCCTTTCCTATGGCTGATTCATTATTTTTGCTTCACAGAGGAAAACACTTTCTAAGTGAAAAGCATTCCTTCCAAGATGTTCGGCAAATTTATCACCACTATAACGCTGCTTGCAGCGAAGACAACCGCTACCATTTACTATGCAGGTGTTGCAGAAAGCGGCGGGGAGTTTGGTGTTTACAGTATGTCACGATGCTGGCTGATCGAAGAGTAAAGAGCCATGACTAAGGCTGATAAATAAAAGGCAGCGCAGGAATTGTAGGAACTGGACTTCCAGGCGAATTCGGGGTCACTTATCAGTTTATCAACGAGGCAACTGTTGATATATACGTTGAACAAAACAAGGCGAGTCACACATAGATACGAGCCTGAGAGGGATGTTAATGATGATAATAGATTAACTTGTTCCGAGTTGCTTTCCTGCTTGAACGCATGTGTCCAATAGCAACCGGACTTGGAGCTACGTTTAATGAGACTGTAAAAATCAACTCCGAAGAAAGATGAGCAGGAACTAAATATCTCTATAGTACTACTCTGAGTTCGCGGCCGCGGTAAACTATATCACGGTCACCAGGGGAGCGTATTGCATCTTGGATCCCCATAATTATATGAGATATAATAATCCCTCCCAACAACCAACTAGTGGAAGTATTATCGGCGATACTACGGATCCAGAGGCGGCTACCACCGCCCAATTTGCTACTTTCTGGGGCGAACTTTCTGGGCGCTTCTCGTCCAATGAGAAGGTTATCTTTGGACTTATGAATGAGGTACGGAACTCCCAATTCTACTTTGTATTTTTGATTGTTTTTTGGGTGGTTGCCCAAGGTATAAATGTTAAAATTTCAAAGCCTCATGACATGGACACCAACCTCATTCTCGAAAACGACCAAGCTGCTATCAATGCCATCCGAGCAGCTGGCGCAAACCAACTGTAGGTTTCAAGATACTTTAGATATTTCCTTGCTAAATGAGGCAGTATCCTCGCTCCAGGTAATGGTTACACAGGAGGTCATTCTTGGACGGAAGCGTATACCGGAAACTCCCCCGCCTCAAGCACCGTGATGTACCAAATCACCGACCCAGTGAACAACACCGGTACAGGCACCTTCCATTCCTTCCTAGTCATAAGTACTAACCCGTAATCCAGCATTCGATATCCACGAATACCTGGATGCGGACTTCTCAGGCACCAGCTCTGTCTGCTCCCAACTTGCATCCACCAACCTCGCCCCACTAACTTCTTGGCTCGAACAATACGGATTCAAAGCCATGATCACGGAATTTGGTGGCGCAAACGGCACAGAATGCGATAGCTACTTGACAGATATAGTGGATTACATGGCTGACAACAGTGTGTATATCGGCTGGTCGATCTGGGCAGCGGGACCCCTATGGGGCAGCTATTCTGCATGTTGTGCTAATTCCGAGCAATGGGGTAGTCTGGAGCCTGGGAGTCTGGCATCTGATGGCAGCCCGGGGATGTATGAGACCGTGTGGTTGCAGGAGATTGAACCGCTATTGCCAACTACTTTGCAGCAGACCGGCATGTCGAGTGTGAATGGCGGGGCTGGTGCTGGCGGTGCTGGCGGAAGTGGGAGCAGTAGCAGCTCTACGACTCTAACTACCAGGATTACGTCGACAACTACAAGTAGCACCTCTACTGCCACTGGTGTCCCTCTGTACGGCCAGTGTGGAGGAATAGGTTACACTGGGAGTACAGTCTGCGCTTCTGGGACTTGCACATATTCCAACCCATATTACTCGCAATGCCTTTCCTCATAGTAAGACTGGCAGAGCAGAGGAAAAATGTTGGAACGGTGTAAATACCGGGAAAGAGACAGAAAAAGTACATACTGTGGATTTTAAATGGATATAAGTGCAGCAAGGAAAGCAGGCTTTACTAGATTTTACCCTTGTGCGTGGTTAGCAAATCGAAATTTCTTAGCCCCATCTAATATCAGGAAGCGTTCTAATAGTAAGTGTGATTCATTTATTTTACTTAATTGAGATAAGAGGCCGATTCCTACAGGCGGTCTAGTTACACCTTTTTTGCAATGGAATGGAATTATGGCATCCCATTTTTTGCTAGTTGTGTTAAGATTATGGGCAGCGGTAAGATTAAGTGGCATGTAGAACGGATGAATTGGCGGCAAAATGAGTCAATTAATGATAGGACAATATTTCTATAATGATACAGAACAAGGTTTTCCGCATCCCCTTAAGTGATAATATCCACTCGCTGACTAAGCATCATCTTGACAAGTTGGAAACTATTTCTAGGCATGAGTTGACGTTGTTGAGTTAGTAGTGCGCGGGTTTGGTGTTCGCGAAGTGGCCTGCAGCCCCTAAGTTGCCCGGCGCGCAACGGACAAACATCCACCGGGTCTCAATCCTCTTCCTATTAGAGGATTAGAGCATCGATATCCTGATATCAGTTTCTCAAGAGCGAATCTCATCTGTAGTATTGGCCAAGTTAGTGTTGGAGATGTTTCTCACCTGTTAGTGACTCTAAAATGAAAAGGTATTAAAAGAAGTTAACCCAATAGATAAGGTCTCGATGCCCCTGACCACTATCACATCTCTATGGCGATCATTTCAGTCCCCCTCCAAACATTCCAGCTGTCACGGCTCTAGAATCAAGGCTCTGTGAAGAGTACAGTAGAATTAGGTCACCTAACACAGCAAATAATGTACAATAATCACCATACATATTAGTGGAGAGGATTCTGAGGTAATGCTACATGCGATCAGAAAAATGAAGCCGAAGAGATGCCCGAAAACAAATCATCCCACTGGAACCCATCCGTGTACATCAATTCCTCGAGACTTTGGGTCAGGTTGTAATACTGCGGCTGACTGATGAGCACCGGCATTTGGTCTGGCATGGAACCCATTGTGATCCCATCGTCCATTCCTCTTGGAGTCGACATCATCGCCAGCTGATCAGATCTCGGGGCCATTTGTGTTGCGGTATTTATTACTGGTGTAGAAGTGGCAGCAGACACACCAGTCATTGGAATTGGCATGGTTGCCTCTTGCAAAGGTTGCTGCTGCTGTTGGGCACGATACTTAGCCAAAACCTGCGTGAGTGACTCGTGAAGGTTCGCTGCTGCCCAGGAGTGGCTTCTTGCGCCCTCGACGATGCGCAAGGCTTCGGCCACATCGCCGTGACAGATCTCGTCCTGTAGCGAGCCTGGTCCATTGATGTAGGCGTCCATCAGCAACGCAATGCTAGCTATGAAGACACCGTACAGCATCGCTGATAGGCGCAGTCGGATGAGTACAAAGGGATGCTGGGCCCGCTCGAGCTGTGCCTCAGCACGGATGAGCTGACGAGCGGACTTGAGACACGTCTCTCGCGAAGAAGCGTAGGCCGGGTTGTTATTGGGGCCGAATGCGAGACACTTGAGATGCAGCTTACAGCGCTGAGTGTGGATGACTGAGTTGAGGAGGTAGGCCTGGATGAAAATGCGAGTTGACGTAGAATCGGGATTGCCTTCGTACTTGTCGAGGTGGAAGAAGGAAGGGATATCGTGGATCATCTGGTCAAGCTCAAAGTCCATGGCCATGATGTGTGCAGAGTAGCTCGGCCCGCCGGAGCTGATCACGGCCATGGGGTTGTGGTCAACGATGCTTTGTGAGATTTCCGCCATGCGAATACGCTGCAGGAAATAGGACATCTCGGTCGGCTGGGAGATGGGCAGCTCCATCTGATACCCGTTGTCGACAAGGTCCACGTCGTTGATGTTGCGCGGCTTTTTGACCATCATGTGCCGCGGGTTGGCCTGGTACACGCCTTCACCCGGGCCGCCATATCTCGCGGCCAACAGCCTGAAGCCGTGGCGTTAGAATGATCGACTGGCCATGGCAGATCCGTGAAAAAGGGGGGAAAGACAAAAAAAAAAACATACCAGTCGGTAGCAATCAGATACCACCATACCCGGCGGCCGACCTCAGCCTGGATAGTGTTCGCGGTGGCTGCGTTTGATTCGTGATCGATGCGATGCCGCCCCAGCTCACGGCTCAATAATAGACCAGTGGATATTAGGGATCGATATCGGAGGGAAACGCCTTCCATATTGCTTAATACGAAAGACAAGATAATTATTCCCTGGATGGTCTCCAGAGCAAGCGCCGGACCATTCTGTCCGCCATTGAGAACATCGATAGTTGCCTTGATCCACATTGGCGTTTGCGCATTGGCATGGGGCGCCGACGGGAACAGAGGCCCCTCCCCTTCCACTGCATCATGCCGAGTCCATACCTCTGTCGTGCTCTCTATAATGCTGAGAAGCAGGACTAGATGACCCGGCTTGACGGGCGCCTGGACCTCGATCTGCCGGTAGATGTCGTCGATGGCAACCGGGAGCGAAGGGTGGTGCACGACGTGGTGGATGTAGCTGACGTTGGTGATGAATTTGTCTAGAAGGACTCGTGCCTCATCGTGCTGCGGCAGCCATATACAGCGTGCCGGCTTCCCCGACTGCACCGCGTAGCTGGGTGCTCGTGGGATATTCTGAATACGTTCGACCTTGAACACTAGGTCGTCAACATAGATGGGTTCCTGCTCGCCGTGATGAGTGAGCTGCGGCTGCAGACTACAAGGGTCGTGTAACGTACCCGAGAGCTCTGAACCATCGACACCCGCTCGAGATGCGCCACGACCTCCTTCACCTGGTGGAGTCCGGATGATGCCGTGAGACCCACGCCCACCTCCCGGGCCGAGCCCGGGGAAGTCGACAGGGAAACGTTGCGGCGGCCATGATCGTCGGGTGAGTGGTTCGTGCTCTGCACCACACGCTTCTCCAACTCGGTTGCAAGCTTCCTGAGCGACTGTAGCTCCTCGAGTAACTGTGCCTGGTCTGGAGCAACCTGTGGAGATACCAGAGGCGGGGCAGTGGCAGGAGGAGGAATGGCGAGTGGCGGCTGCTGATGCTCCTAGCCAGGAGCATCATGATCTGCCAAAACGGCCGTCCGATCAAGACGAGCATTCTGACCGGCCGAAGGGCCAAAGGAGCACGTCTTTCCACGTGACGCGCAGTTCGTACACGGCAGCGGTCGGTCGCATCGGAGTTTGCGAGCCCGGCAAAAGGCGCACGAGTGCTGACCCTTGCGATGCGAGCGTGTTTCCCTTAACGCCAGCATGCTGACTGACGTGTGATTTCATAGAGGTGGTTGCAAATGCGTCCGTCGTCCGTGGGTACTCCGTGGGATATATATTTGGGGCCCTTTCTTTGTGCCCCTCCCGCCTCCGCGGAGCTTGGCGGAATACCCGCGGAGGTGAGTGGCTAACAACATGCAGAACCACCTAGATGTTGCTATTAGTTGAGGAGCTAATCACCGTACATATCCGTGCTAGACCCATGCCGGTTGAAGGTCTGATTGAACAACTTTCGAAGGATCGTTATCTCCGGCTCGCCTCGTGGGCCTTGGTTTTCGAATTAATACAATGCTTAACCGAAATCCCGACTTAAAGCCCCTCCCTACCAAAAGGCACCCAATAAAAATACTATAATAAGAACTTAAGATTAAATTATAAATCAATCACACATTATTTTAATTTGAAACTTATAATAAAGTATTATTATTTATTAATTTAAAGATACGCAAACTTATTTTATTTATTAGATGTAAGGGTTCTGCTGATTATGACCTCATAAGGTCCCATACGCGTAACCCACGACA
>AYLM01000251.1:0-11762 GCA_001625345.1 Cairneyella variabilis | reverse complement strand
CTTATTCAGGCTTATTGCGATCCCTCCTATTGCCCTCTAACACTCTTGCTATTACAAAAACCAAAAGAAAGCACCAGTTTCTAAAGCTTTAAAGGACCTTATAACGAAAGCTAAAAGTCCTACGAAGCTTAGAAAGGCACCTATCTATAAAAAGAAGGTAGTCCGATTTATTGGTAGTGATCTTAAGAAGGGAGTATCGGCTAAAGCGCTAAAACGCACTTTTTCAGGCCGCATAGTTAAAACACTAGTAATTTTCAAGAAGGGCACTTAAAAAATTTATATTTTAATATATTTACTACTAATCTATCTTTAATTCAAATAACAAATATTTATCTTTATTAGTTATTTAATTATTAATTATTGAAGTAGGTGGTTGATTCAGTGGGGAAAGCGCGCATTTAAGCGGGGCGCGCATGTAAGCGGGAAATCGAGTAAGCGAGACGGCGTATCTTCCTCCCCTATCTTTGGCACTTGACAGACCCGCCCAGTTGGTTGAGGGATACGAATCACATATTTGAATTGCCTCATCTAAAAGTTGAGACGAGGAGTCTCTTGGATGAAATTAAATCTCTCACTCATCCTTTTTCATGTCGCTAAGTCGTATTCGGTGTTCCTAACTGGCAGTCCCAAATAGTCCTCACAGATTTCAATCAACTCGCTCTTTCCATCAATTTCTCGTGAAGCTTGGTTGATTGTCTCCCAGTAATAATCTAAGTCCATTCGATCAGTAAAGTAACAATGGGAAGCATTCAACGACATTTGGGCATCGGCGTTGGTGTCGGAGGGACCAACACGTGAGCACCTTCCCTGTGGTCAAAAAACTCTATATCGACTCCTCCAAAGCGACACCGTAGTCCTCGACCCTTCGCTCTCCAAAACTCCCGAACGAGGCGTCCTCGCGTACTTCAAAACCCCACCATCTCTCCCAACGTAACCGACGGCATCGTGACCGCCGTCCGAACCGTCCTCGAGTCATTCAAAATCGACCGCAGCAACATTACCTGTCTCACTATTGGCACTGCCCCTTCCTTCAACGCCATTGTTGAGAATGACTCGTCGCTTGTCAAAGTTGGCTATCATGAGGCTGTCTAAAAGCTTCACGAAGGAGATTCCGCCGTCCTCGGATTTTCCTCCAGCATTGAAGCAGATTATGAATGGGTATTATCGTTTTGTGTCGGGAGGGCTGCATATTGATGGGTCGGAGGAAGATCCGATCATTGGGGAGGTGGTGAGAGAGTGTAAGGAGATGAAGAAGTTGGGTATCGAGGCAGTCGTGATATCCGGTGTCTTCTCTCCCATTGATGAGCACTTGAAGCAGGAGGATCACGTGCGAGGGATCATACAACGTGAATTGCCTGGAGTTGATGTTGTATGCTCTTCCGAGGTCTCAAATATCGGTTTTCTGGAACGAGAAAATGCGTCGATCTTGAGTGCATCAATTCTCAAGTTCGCGAGGAAGACGATTAAGGGGCTCAGGGCTGCCATGAAGAGATTGAATCTTCATTGTGCCTTGTACTTGACCCAGAATGATGAAGCGCTGATTGATGCTCCTTCGGCTGCAAGTCTTCCCATTGGCACTTTCTCATCAGGTCCAACAAACTCGATGAGAGGTGCTGCATATCTAGGACTTTCGGACTTCTCGCAAGGCGGGAAGAAGACTTTGATCATTGTTTTTGATGTTGGAGGAACCATGACAGTAAGTTACTCATTTCCCGTTCGTGCAACTCAATTTACTAATATTATTAGGATGTTGGTGCTTTTCTCCCATCAGGCTTCCCTCGGCAAGCTTCCGCTTATGTCGAAGTTGCCGACGTCAAGATCAATTTTTCAATGCCTCACGTCGAGTCCATCGGCCTTGGAGGCGACTCCATTGTTCGTGAAAGCGAGAATGGTGTAACAGTTGGGCCAGACCCAGCGATTGTAACGTGACTGTCATGGAAGATGCTAGAAGTTCAATGGCAACACTAGAATCCTATAAAGGTACATGCTCCCCTTGACCCTCTATAATTTAGGCAAAACAGAAATAAATATTATGTCATGGTATTCAAAGCCTGAAGAATTTCTCGCAAACTTTGACACTTAGGATGATTAGGTCCGACGACTTTCTCATATCCTGCAAGAGCCTTTGAATACATAATCCTAGCCTTTGCGAAATCGGCTTGACGTTCAAGGAGAGAGCCGAGACCCCACACCGTGTTGAGTGCAGGGATATAAGTCGTGATATTATCTGCACCGAGCGCCTTCTCATAGCCTCGCAGCGCCCGCTCGTACATCTGCTCGGCCTCCACGAGCTTGCCCTGGTTCTTATAAAGGATCCCTAGGTTGCCGACTGTATCGAGCGTCGACGTATGCTCTATACCAAGCGCTTTCTCTTTGCCTCGCAGTGCCCGCTCGTACATCTGCTCAGCCTCCGCGAGCTTGCCCTGGTCCTTATAAAGGTTCCCTAGATTGCCGACTGTCTTAAGCGTTGACGTATGCTCTGCACCAAGCGCCTTCTTATAGCCTCGCAACGCCCGCTCGTACATCTGCTCGGCCTTCGTGAGCTTGCCCTGGGCGGCGAAGAGATTCCCCAAGTTGAAGCATGCCCAATCCATGCCCTCATCTCTAATCGGGCCGTTCAAAACCATACGCGAACATCTAGCAGCATGCTGGAGAAGCCGTCGTTGTGTTAGCCACGGTCGAATAGCCCGCTCCCCTGGGACATGTGATGCGACAGAGTCCATTGCTACTCTGGCAAGATCGTAATCCCATTCTTGATTTAGGACGTGAGCCGTCCACGAGTGAACGCACCCATGAATACTGTACCCACGTGACTCAATCAGCTCCTGCGATGACTTGTCTACTTCCACGAGCCCGTGGTCGCTAAGTATCCGCATCGCTGCGTGGAAGCTTAATTCATCTTCAGTAAGCTCTCGTATCCATTCTGGGTCTTCGGAGTCGCTATGCTGAAGAAGCTTAAACCAAAGATCCTGGTTGTCGAAGTATGCCTATAGTCGGAGAAGCTGGGCTGAGAGTACGTTCCGCTGCGCAACGTGCTCAAATGAAATCTGCCATATAGAGAAAAGTGTTCGATCTTCGTACGAGCTTAGGTTAGGACTTGTCTTCTGCAGCTTCGCCCATGACTCCTGATATAAGCGAAGATAGCTAGATAAACTCATCGTGACTTGGTAAAGGTATGCCCCAGCCGTAGCTAGTGCAAGCGGAAGTCCGTCCAGCTCCTTAGCAAGGCTTATCGCATCAGGGTCTGATATAAAACTTAGTATTATCGGTTATTTAGGTATCGGGAAAGCCCTTACCATCTCTTACTCCTTTTCGTCCCGACGTACTTGATAAGATCTCGAGACTATCGCTCACATCTTCTAATTTTCTAACGTGGATAGGATGGCCAATGTTGACCTGTGATGACCGAGTCGTGATGATAACGGAACCTTGATATGATTCTGGGAGAAACTTATGGATATCTATTGCTGCGGGATCCCTGTTGCCCGGCGCTTTTGGGTTATCGTAATTGTCATATATCATCAGCCATCGGGCATTGTTAGGAAGACTTAGCCACGCCTTAACGGAATCAATCACATTAACAAGATCTCCTTTCATATCCACGCTGCTTAGCTGGCTAGCTGAGGGGTGTTCTCGTGATATCTGCTTCGCCACTCTAGCGAAGCTTTGCTTCACAGAATCCTCGTCCTTGATATTCAGCCAGAATATGGCTGAGTAGCTATCTCTGTGCCGTATCGCGTACGCAATAGTAAGCTGGGTTTTGCCGATTCCTCCGAGTCCGTGAAGGACAATAGTGCGACGACGGCCGTCACTACTAAGTTTCTTGTGTATTTCCGCCAGCTCCTCCTCTCTTGCTACAAAGTGGCTGACTTCAGAAACATTGGATAAGCTAAAGGCGACCGAAAAGTCCTCGCGTTGAGTCCCTGTTCAAGTTAGTATCTTCTTAATTCTTGGATATATTTGTGAAGGGCGTTACGGTGTAGCTTACCTTTCAGGGCCTTGTTGATCTCCTCCCGTAGCCGTTTGAATGCACTATCTTTCCCCTCGCCGTAAATAAGCGCCATATGAACGTCAAAGATGCCTAGCAATGAGTATGCTATGTCTTCTTCGCGAGTCGTCTGCCGAGCTTCTGCCCATGACATTCGTTCCGTTACGCTGAACTCAGCTAAAGGATCTCCTCGAAGAGCTTTGCTGGGAATTCTTGTGATCTCGCAGACATATCGCTCTAGGGATTTCTTGTCCCTAAGAAGCTCCCGGTTCTTAGAGAAGAACTCAACTATTGTCGGAGCAATAAGCTCTTGAAGGGTCCAGCCTCGCGTAAACCATCTGCTTGTTCGGAATGCCGACTCCCAGGGAAGTTGGTGGGACTCACTATCGACGGTCCGTCTCGGAACGTCTGATAAAAAGACGTAGCATTTGGCTGCATTACGGTACCAGCGAAACATAGAGTTGATAGCCTCTACAAGCTCATTATTATTCGATTTGTCGATACAACACGTATCAACCCAGAAGTATTGCAAGCGATCGCATCTGGCCTATTCTCCGCAGAACCGGATCTTCTCGTATCCATCCTTGTTCTTGCCAGTACCATCTATCAGGTCTCTGTATGTCACCTCGTCTGTATCTGCCCCCCACGTGTGCGAAAGGATCGCATATTCGGGAATCTTGTCGCCAACGAAGTTCTTGGTGACGCTGAACTCGCCACCGCTATTGTATTCTAGCAGGCGCATTATTCAGACAGGCTCTAAGAGAATGTCTGAACGAGAGAATATCGGTGAATAGTGATCGCAGAGTCGGTATGCATGCATTTGTTGAGTTGGGAGTAAAGGTTGCATCGAGGTTGTGCTCGTACAACTCAGCTGGACGACAGCCTCGCGGCATGGTGTCGTGCCTCATCGCTACGAGCGCGCCAGACCTGCCAATCGTGGCCAGCCACTGCAGAACATCATGGCGGCTGTCCGGACCATTTGAGCGAGTCTCATGCGCGATCGAGCCATGCATCCGTGTTTCTATCACTGGGGGAGACGGACTTTACTACGTTTTGCTATGGCATCGTATGTTCGAGGCTCTCCTGGCAGAAAGGCCTCTGCAAGGGCTTCAGTGGCGCAGTCGCTCATAACTTACAGCGCTGATGGGAGATGGGGATAGGGAACGATTGAGTGGCAGCTCATGGAAGTTTCTAGAAGAACGCCACACCGTATCTAAATTCGGTATAATGTACAATATAATACGACTATCGTGACTGTTAATACGACATTATGTAAGCACGATATTTTCGCTTTGGCGTTTGTATGCCTCCCCCTTTGTCCGGATAAACTCGGCACGCAGGTTTTCTTATGCTCCATGTCTTCAAAATTTGGAGTTATGTTCTTTCTTAATAGCACCTTCGTGCTATGGCCCCGAAACTCAGAGACAGGCCGATAGTCATAATAGAGTAAGGGGAACAGCCGAAGCGGCTTTCGACGCCGTCGATGGGACAATCGACAGCATAACCATAACCGCAGTATTTACTTACTGCAAACCGAATCCTTGTAGAGGAACGGCTAAAGAACAACGGCACACCAACTATAAATTCATATGCTCGCGAGGGAGAAAATTAAGACTCCTAAACAATGGATTCGTCTCGGCACGCTGGGTTTCTCGCCACCCAGGGATAGACATTAGATCTAGTGTAGTGTAGTGAAGGGACGTGCTGACGACGTACTTTTAAAGCCTCCACTTAAAAGGTAGACCAATTATTGGCACTAGCACCCCTCAGGCCTAAGTCCGAATCGACAAGCGAACATCAATAAACAAAAAAGAGCTCAGTAGTTCCTTCCAAACTGTCGCTGCAAAAGTCTTCGAACTCTGAGTTCCTTAATGATCAGGTGAGACTGAGCCACTTGGCAAGCAGTCCTATTCATGAGCAGAACGTTAGGTTCCAAAAGTTTCAAATTCAACAAGCTCAATCTTGGACAAGAATTGCTAGTTCATGTTCCAGAGAGAACAAGAAACATGCGTAGATTTCAAATATCGTATTCATTCAAACATATACATATTATTCCGGAACCTAGTCCCGGGACCTGTTCGCCGAAAATCTCTGCATTACGATCTCCCTGACTTTGTACCGAGCCAGAACGCCGTCGATGCTCAATTGCTGCTCTTTCTCGGGATCCAGAGGTTTTGGAATGTCCACGTAACACAAGATCAAGGTCTTTTTGACCTGTGTGATAACTCTATTAATACAATGCATCCAGGACCAGGTGCGAGTTTCTTTGCCCTTCGCGTAGTTCTGGAGGGATGGCTTGCTGCTCCAGTAAGGGTCGCTGTAAGAAGGCAGAATGATCACGGCGAATTCAGCGTGATTGAATACCGGACCTCGCACGTATAGCATGTAGTCGACCGAGAACTTAATGCCAGAACGGGGGACCCAGCCGAGAGAGCGGAAGTGGTGATATACAACGTAATTGACCATGAATGGGTCATCTGGAGACAGTGATTGCTTTTCATTGGGAGGGAAATATGAGGATTTGCGGCAGAGAGTAAAGAGTTCCTGGTTCGGGATTGGTAATTTGGTCTGGGGATCAAGGATGGTGAGAGCACCAAGGGCGTAAGAGAGGAAGAATGCCTCCTCGAGAGTGAGTTGGGTGTGCTCTTGATCCTTGATCACCAATGGCTCTTCTATTGTTGTTGTAGTTGTGGCCGATCGCTCGGGGCTGGGAGGCTCGGTCTGGATGAACGTGTTCTTTTCAACAGTGGGTGAAAATCTTACGCTCTTTTGGCGCTTGATCTTTGGCGTAGAGGGAGCTCCATCAACAAGCGCAGAACCATTTGGCGGTGTACCATTGGTCTCGGTCGATGCATCAGAATGTGTTGAATGGACGGACTCGTCAGCAGCTTCGTCGTTGGTGTCAGACCCTCCAACAACCTCAACGTCTTCAACCATCGACTGCCCAATCATTTCCGGGCCACTTGTGTGGCCATTGCCATTGATTCTGGAATCAGGTGAGGACCGACCCGGATATTTTCTGTCATTTCTTGCATTTCCATTTATTTCGGGCAGTTTCTCCAAATCCTCCGCAAGGGCTAGAGTCTTCAGTGAAGCGGTAGGGCGATAATCTGTAATCGAATTTGGCAGGGCTAAAAGTTCCAATGGCCCAACAGGTGGTGCATAGAATCTTTCAAGGTATCTCGCGTCAAAGTCGTCTGTGACGCAGAATACTGCAGAGTGGTGGATGTCCAATTCCGCAGTGGAATTGGGAAGGGAGAGAAGTTCCAATGGGCCAACAGGAGGAAGGATATCGTGGTCATACTTCCAGATCACTTCCTCAGCGGTTCCTTGAATGGCATCTCGAACATGGCCTGAAACGATTGGCTTTAAGACCTCGGTATCCTTCGCGACTAGGACCTGAGCTTCCTCTCGGAGCTTCTCGTTGATAGCTTCTCTTTCCTTCCTGGCTCTCTCCCATTTCATTTGCTGCCGTTCATCTCGACGTTGTCTGGTTCTTTCTTCTGCAGTCGCATTGGCCTTCGCACCCCTTCGCTTCTTCTCCCTGTTCAACCAGACAGGTTCGCTTCGACTCAGAGTTCCTTTGCCATAAAAACCTTGTTCCCATAGCCCTCGGATCGATCGGACATCGGTTACGTGAATTGTCCGAGTTTCCGGCGAAAACCAGCCCTGATACAATGGATCAAAATGTGCAGATGGCGGCTTGAGGGTCTGAGAGATCCACGTGTAAAGAATGTGGAAGAGTGACAGAGGATTGTGAGGTACGAAGGTAGGGAGCGGAAAGGTTCTAAGAGGGGCGGGGAGTGCATAAAGCTGATTCAGCCGCTCGCGTTGTGTCGGCCCTTTCGGTTGAGGAGGACCAGAGGCTTTAGGATTTAGTAGAGGAATACCCTCACGAGGGATGGTCGTGTTCTCCGTTGTCTCTGCCATTATGTGCAACGCTGCTATCGCGGAGGCATGTCGAGTGTCTGCGAGGTCGAGAAGTTAGCGAGAAGCTTTCCCCTAGACCGAGAAATTTGTGGAAGCAATAGAATTAATTGCAATGCTCAGATACCGTTGTAGTCTTCTCGAGAGAGAGAATTGAGCCAGCAGTGGAGAAGGACGAAATCAAGAGTCACTCTCCTAAGCATCGAAATGTGTCATCACCGCATGCCGAACAGTCACTGACCGTCTTCGTGGATTGAAAATAAAAATTTGGTCAAACTTACAGCTTCAAAGGATCTTCTTGAGGTTGTTGAGAAGAATCTGCATTGAGAATCATGCGATGTTGGGGGTGAGAAGCTTTTTCCTTTTATCGAGAAAAGAGACGATTTTGGAGCGAAAAGTCCCGCTATCATCACGTGGTGACCCGCTCCGTAGGTTCAGATTTTTGGTCGCAGAATTCAAGCAGTTGACTGGTTTCGTGTTATATGGAAAACCCGTTCTTTTCTCCGTATGAGAGATTTGTCTTTAAGCTCCTCTGGGGCTACTGCAGGAGCGGTAGCAGCTGTTAACAACTATGAAGGAATGTCGACTTTGATTTTTGCTATTGCCTTGGCATGCGGCATATGGTACATTTTCATCCTGGTTGTGCAGGCCATAGGATTCACTCAGCTGTATGTGAAACGCTACAGAAGGAGATCCTTATACTGATACTTTTACCAGATACCGTTTCTATTCCGCCAAACCAAAGCCAGCGATCTCTCCAACCCTAAAACTCAATGATGTTCCTCACATAACCATTCTTCGACCGGTCAAAGGCCTCGAACCACAGCTTTACGAATGTCTTGCGGCTACATTCCACCAAACCTATCCAGTTGAGAAATTGACAATACACTTCTGCGTATCATCCGCCTCTGATCCTGCCTACCCGGTATTGCAACGTCTGCTGGCAGATTTCCCGAACTTCGATGTCAAGTTGTTTGTTGAGGAGGAGGATCCTAATCTAAGTGGCCATGGAGGAGAGGCAGACAATCTTGGGCCCAATCCCAAGATTCGGAACATGAGCCGAGGATACCGAGAAGCCAAGGGAGATATCATCTGGGTCATCGATTGCAACGTCTGGGTCGGCAAGGGAGTCGCTGGCAGAATGGTTGACAAGCTTTGCGGGTATACCGCAAACGGGACAAGAACCTGTCCATACAAGTTTGTTCACCAGCTTCCTCTCGTCGTGGACAGCGTAGGAGCAAGTGCCAGAGAAGAGGCTCGTGGACTCCTTCATGGTATCCTTAACGAGGACCACCGAGTATCTTCTACCAGCTCATCAGCTTACGACATCTCCTCTCCGCCCAACGAGTCACAGCTCGACACGGTGTTTCGAATGGGTGGAGGACGGTTGGAAGAAATGTTCATGGCTTCCTCCCATGGCAAGTTCTACACAGCCATCAACACTGTCTCAATTGCTCCATGTATTGTTGGGAAGTCGAACATGTTTAGAAAGTCGCACTTGGATGACCTGACGTCTAGCTCGTCACAATACTCGCCCGGTATCGACTTCTTCTCCGAAAACATCTGCGAAGACCATCTCATTGGAGATCTTCTCTGGAGGAAGCAAGTCCCCGAGGAGAGGGCTGGCCAGAAATTCTATAAGCATGGCTTGGTTTTTGGGGATTTGGCAATTCAGCCCATGGCAGGCATGACAGTACGAGAATATATCGCCCGTCGGGTGCGTTGGCTTCGAGTCAGAAAATGGACAGTCATTCTGGCAACACTTGTCGAGCCAGGTGTTGAGCCGCTTCTTTGCTCAGCCTACGGCTCGTTCGCCATTACCACTCTTCCTTGGTTCCACGACACATTCGGACTACCGCAGACTTGGCTTGCGGTTTTTCTACTTTGGCTACTGAGTGTTACCGTATGGATGAGCGTCGACACTTTCGTCTACGCAAAGCTCCATTCAGGAGCATCCGTCGAATTGGACGAAGACACCCCTTCATTTGCTCGACCGCCTTCAGGATCATCCCGACGACCATTCACAGAATGGATAGCAGCTTGGCTCGGGCGAGAGTTCCTTGCATTGCCCATCTGGGTCTGGGCTTGTCTGGGTGGCACGACTGTCATGTGGCGAGGCAAGAAGTTCCGTGTCAACTTGGACATGAGGGTTGTAGAAATCAAGCCGAAGAACCAGACTGCCACACCCGAGGTTGAACAAGCACGATCACGAAGTAAAGATAGACAAGACTGATAGATACCCTTAGAACCCTTAATACTTAATTCTCACACAGAATCAAGTCCTTTCCTTTGACCCGATCGCCGTTCACACCACAGTTTCTATCCCAGACAACAGTAACCCGACATCGGTTCGAACTTCTCGGCCTGTTCGGCAAGCTGCAGTTCTCTTTTCACCTATTAGACTTAGTCAGATCCACTCGATCATCATTGATTATGCAGTGTTACATTTCCGTCCCAAGAATCAGCAGATATCGGTTGAGTAACCAATCCCACATATTTTCTGTTTGTCCTGACTCAGTTCATTGGATATTCTCCAATCCACAACAATGCTCCAAACGCACTCGCCTCGTTTCTCACGAAATGATTAGCAGCCGTCAGCCTCGCAAGTACATTTGTGGCCTCGCACGGCGATTACGACTCTCTCACTGGCGCCTCACTTCCAGCCTGCAGTTTATCAGCCCAATCCGCTTCGATCAGTTTCAAGCCTTCATGCACCTGCAGACCAAAACAAGGTTCTCATTGGGTATCTTGGTCGTTCCACCAAAAACACGTGATAAAACCCTCGCTCGGCGGTCAAGTCAAAGCACGCTGCATCGTTACGTGGCAATACCTGTCCATCCTATCAGTATGAGGCTGAAGACCCGCAACACTGCTGGAACCTCTGAAATCGGCCACCAGACTTCCGATTGGACGACCGACTGCTAAGCGTTTGGTTAGGGAGGGGTTTGCAGATGGCTTGCAGATTCAGGGCGTGCGCCGGGCGAAAATCAATACCAGGGCAAGTTCAGGAGATCTGTTTTTGCTTTTGACTGTTCTTCAGTACCAGAAAATCAGCGAATTTCTCTTATGGTTTGATCTCAAAGCAGTTGCAATTGCAGTAGTTAGTACTGAAGATCGAGAGCAGTCTCAGTATCAGGCCGCAGTACATGTTCCAAAAAATATCTCACGACCAGCATCCGAACCGTACGTGGGGTCAACCCTTCATATACAACCCACACCACCAAACGTTGTACAGCCTCACTTTTCCCCCTTCTCTGACATCGTGCGATTCAACCTCTATCCTCTTCCCATTATATCGGGGCGTCAATTGACCATCCTCCTGGCTTTCTCTTTCACCGCCATCGCTATACCATAGGTTCTCGACGTAGTATTCTTTCACCATGTCCATATTCAGAACCAAGAAGTCGAGTACAAAAAGCCAGCCTCAGCCTCAGCCTAGCTCGGTCAAGTCCAAGTCCAAGTCCAGATCAAAAGAGCCTCTGGCTGCAAGATCCGACAATGAGGCCAACCTGCCTCCAAGGGGTCAGCGCCCGGCTTCTCCAGCTCTTGGAAAGGAGAATCAGAATGGGAAACGCAAACAATGGCCGCAAGGCAGTGCAGAGGAATTGAACTTAGATGGTGATGAAGATGATGGGTGGTCAGTGTGGACCTGGGATTACGATCATGGTTTCTACTACCGTGCCAAGACAGGAGACAATGGTTCGTCTACCTTCGTGCTCTCAACCCTAACTATTTCCACCCAAGATGTTCTGTCGTTCCCTTTGCCAGACTTATTGACACCAATTTTCAGGAAACCTCCAATATGAGTACTGGGCCATCTCCCCAGCCCCTCCACTCCACAGTCCCC
>AYLM01001419.1:0-21952 GCA_001625345.1 Cairneyella variabilis | reverse complement strand
TTCCATAACAGGCGATTTTGGACCGCACCTCACCAGTCTCATCAACGACAACATTCGACATCATTAAAGGAAGTTGACAGATTTAGGATGAGGTTCCGCTGAATGTGGTCTGATTCTGCACGAAAAGGAATGATTCTGGGGAAGCTCAGAGACAAGATACCGCATTTCCCCCACTCTCCACCTAAATCTGGGAAAGTTGTGTCATTGTGAGACATTCTGGGGTAAGTATGCCCAAGCTAAACGACCTAGGGATTCAGAGGAAGTTGATTTGAAGATTGACTTCCCGTGTTAGTCCACTTTTGTAGAAGTCATTGCTCTAGCATTCTTTCTGACTCAAAACTTTGGCAATAGCATGAACATCGACTCGACAAGGCACGGAAAGTAACGCCTGATAACAGTGAAGTAGCTGTGATTGGAGGTGTCGTGCCCTGGGAAAGGTCAAATAGTGCCTCTGTGCCACCCCGCACTATGGTTAGGGAACCCTGAAAGTCGCTAAAGGACTTCGCATGAACCTAAAAGTGGGTTCTTGGACCTGGAGCTGAATGACTATAAACCCGCTAGACCTTGGCAGCGGCCGGCTTAAATCTCAGCACGGACAGTAACTCGAAGACTTCGTATTCATGTATATGCGAAGCTGACACGGCCGTTTTCTGTGCACTGCAGGGTCACCACTTCCAGAAAGGCTCGGAATGGGATTCAATCGGTCGATTTTTGGTCTGATCTACAAGGCCCTGGGGCCGCAGGAACTTGATGCATCTCATTACTCGTTTAAGTAATCAGAGTGAGAGATATATCTTATTTGCAGAGTCGTATGGTAGTGGTTCCAATCCCAAGCGAAGGTCTTGTTCCTGTGTCAAGATCTGTCCCTATGCCGTCAAAACAAGCTGTTCAGCTTCTAATAATACCACATCGTCCAGTTCCAAACGATGACGAAATAAACAAAGATCTCGCCCGGTCCTTTGCAATACTACAGAAGTGAGTCACTTTACCTCCAAATACTTGGAAAACTCCATATTGACGATCATCGCAGGGCGAACGGTCTCAAGGCAGTCTGGCGAGGGAAGAAATGGGAAGATCGCTACACCCAGATCGCCATATTACTGTGGGACAGCTTGGAATGTAGCCACGGCTTCTTCACCAGCCACATGTATGGAGACTTCCATAAACTTCTCCAGCAAGCCATGAACGGTCGTTCCATTGATTGGCAAAATCATGCATTACTCAGTCGATCAGGAATTGATGATCTGCCGCATCTTGTCAGGACTCTCAATAGTCCTGCGATAGAGGTTGCACTCACGAAAGTGGTAGAAGGAGGCGTTGCAGGGTATTATGACCAGTTCTCCAAAGTTGTTGTGCCAATCTTAAATGAGGACCCGGGATGCGATGGTCACTTTATCAGTCCATTGGTAGAAAATCCTCAAGATCAACTTCTATTGATCAATGGGAAGTCAGTTGATGTGAGTCTGAATGAGAGTGACTGTTGAAGCCCCAGACTGAACTAATATTTCATAGGCACATCACGAGGAATTTGAGAAGCGTCCTACTTTCAAGACTTGTATTGATGCTCTGTTTGCTTACTACAAGGTCTTTGTTGTGTCCTGGCATATTGTCGACTTGAAATTGGTGCATGGAGAATTGTAGAAAACGATATCAGATCGAGTCCATCGACTTGACACAGGGTAGCTCTATGGCTTTTGAGATTGGGTCACTGTGAAATTTTCTATGGACAACGCACATTCAGGCACAAGGATACTTGACTTTAGACTACCCTGCTCTATAGAATCCACATGCAGAATAGCCTCCATCCACAGACCAATGAGCTAGAGGCAGTTAGAATGCATTCTGATGTTTGAGATTCAAGGAATGCCAGGTATCCGATAACTCACCTCCAGTCACGAAAGAGGCATCATCGCTGAGCAGAAAGCAAACCACCTTGGCAACCTCCTCTGCTAGTCCCATGCGGCCCATCAAAGTACCAGCACTGACGATTTCCGAGTTGAACAAACCTCTTGCCTCTCCGTCTCGGAAGATCTTTGTGTCAATCGGGCCTCTGCGATGTTTAGTGCTTCTTGCGGTCACAGTTTAATAAGTGTTGATACCTACGGCAAGACTGCGTTTATTCTGACTCCTTTTTTCCCATACTCAGCAGCAGCAGACTCAGTCAAACCAATGACTCCAAATTTGCTAGAAGCATAGGCTGCATTATTTGGCAGTCCACGTAGTCCTGAGGTGCTTGAGATGTTGACGATAGAACCCCCAGGTCGAGTCAAACATTTGAGCTCAGCTCTCATGCAATTCATAGTTCCAGTCAAGTTCACTGCGATCATTTTGTCCCAAGCTCTTTGACCCTTGATCAATGTCAGGCAATTTCATTCAACTGGTTCCGCGAGGCTGACTCACGATATCTTCAGTTGCTTGTCCTTCACCACCCGCCATCCCTGCGATGTTGGCCGCACCATCAAGGTGCCCAAAATCAGCAGCAACTGTATTGATCCATTCATCAACTTGTTCAACCTTGCTAACGTCAACTTTGTGAGTCAAAAATCTGGCATTGGAGCCATTGCCTACTTCAGGTCAGATGGTTGTGTAGTGATTGTTGCTGTAATTGTAGTACGTACATAATTCTTTTGTCTCTTGGATTCCATTTTCGTCAAGATCGCTAATTGCAATGCCAGCGGCACCAAGCTCAGCAAGTCTCAGTACCGTGGTTCGCCCAATGCCTGACGCGCCTCCTGTGACCGCGAAATATTTACCCTTGATGCTACCCGTCATCGCGCTCCAGTACTTGCAGTATGCCTGAAACTGTAGTCAAAACTGTAGCTTCAACGAAATCCCACCAGCTACAAAGAAATCATTATCCTGAGCTTGTAGCTCCATTTTACATGAACACTCACGCGATAAGGAGCACTTCGCGGAAGCGTCCAAATCAGTCCGTATGTCATCATAGCAGTACCCAAACAGAAACTCGAATCCTTGTTTGGAAGCTTTCTCGTGACTTTGAACGCTGAGCAAATGGGTTTGTCGGACTGATTTCGGCAGCATGGGGCGACTTGCTCGGCCTAAATACCGGTAGCGGGGTAAGCGGGGCTGCCGCCCCCTATTCGCGTATTTCGCGCCGCTCCCGAAAAGGAAATTGGCGAGCCGCGTAAGGATGCCAAGCTTGGGTTTCTTTGCGAAGGCATTCGGGCTTTGGAAATTATGGTAGCGGATACGGAAAATGAGAACAGAAGTACGCTTGATTCATAAAGGCAATAGATGATGGCTCCTAGATACCGCAAGTACAATTCTTGCTTCTCAAGTTTCTCACGTCTAAGGAATAACACTATCATTTTTAAGACCATTGAATTTCCCTAATCCAACGCTCTGCATTATGTCGGACACAGAAATTATCAAGTCGCTTCAAACCTGTTTTCGTATCCTTGAAGATAAAGAATTTCTCGCCACTCTCCTCAACCGATACTGCAAACATTGCCGATGCGCACGATTGGGTCGGATACGCTAACTGCTATCTTGACGATGCAGTGATGACCTTCGAAGAATGGGAAGACGTCCACGGAAATGAGGCAATCACTAAGGTTGCAAGGCAAAAGACCAATTTCAGAGCCTTCAATATTCGATGACCAACATACAATTTGCGGTGGACGGATCGGACAAAGCTACTGGTACGGCGTACTTGTGGTTCTGTGCTACTCAAGATACATCGAAGCCAGAAGCTCACTATGTATTTGGTGGTTCATATTAGTTTCGGTTTACGAGGACACGTGAAGGTTGGAAGGTATCGACAATGAGATTAAAGAAGATTGGGCGCAAGGTGCAGATACTGAAGGAGTGTTTACGGCGACATAACGAACTCCTCTGTCATTGATTCTAAAGTAAACTTATGCATGAAACATGACTTCTGTGCTCAAGAATCCTTTCCCAAAAGAATGCAGCTTCAATCATAGAGCGCTTCCGAACAACGAAAAAAGTTTCTTTGCTGTGATCACATTATAACCATCCATGCTCGAATGGTCAGTGGTACGGTATGGAGAATATTTCCTGTGGGGTATCTTTCAACTTGAATGCACCCTAGCGACCTTTCTGGAAGGAAATTGAGTATTTCGGGTTGGAAGACAACTTCAGTAAAATACTCAGCTGCGTCCTCGAATGCTAACATGACCAAGTCACCGAAGTGTCCATCTGCAATCTTATGACCTGCTAAGTGTGAAAGTTCAAGTTTAGGAATTCTCCCCATCTTGATATAAAGCGCCTTTTCGGCTTTTAGGATTCGTGTATCACTTGCACACGCATAATTTTTTGTATTTATCGTCAAACATTGAAGTTGAAGTACATTGGTTCAACATGGTGACCATGATAGCCTTCAAATTGACCGAGTGAGGAAAGCTTCCAGAGTTCGCAGAGGTCCCAAAGCCTACCCTTAAACCTGGTAAAGTCTTGATACGCATTAAGGCAGTAGGGCTCTACCACTCAGATCTAGACATTATAGACTCCAAGCTTGACTCAGACCCTTATGCCTCGAGTATTCCGTCTGGATACATCCTAGGTCATGAGAATGCTGGATACGTCGACCAACTTGGAGACTTAATCATAAACCTTTCTATTGGTGAAAGCATTGTGATTCATCATATGCGCTACTGTGGAACTTGTGATTACTGCACCTGGGGAATTGAACAATACTGCGGGTTCTACAAGCGCGGAGACATTGGAATAACCAGAGGATGTGGCTTTGACGGCGGTTTAACAGAGTACCTTGCAGTTCCACGGACGGAAGTCATCTCAATCGGCAATAGAGATCCCGTTCTCTACGCTCCGCTCACAGATGCTGGAGTTACAGCCTATCATGCCGTCCCAACTTTTGTACACCAGATTTTGACCTTTCAGACTGCTGCCGTGATTTGCATTGACAGACTTGGGCTTAGGGAGTCAAGTTCCTGAAGCTCTATCCCCCGCAAAGATCTTCGCTATTGACAGGGTTCAACGTTGTTTGGATTCTGCATTAGAGGTCGGTGCGGACGAGGCTATATTTTCGGACTCGGATTTAGCAAAGACCATACTGGAGAAGACTAGTGGAAGTGTCTCTCGGACGGAACAAGTTCGCTACCAGCTACGGGTTTGCCCTTTCTTTGGGAAGCGCCCGAGCAGATCTTCAAGAAGTCTTTGCTGGGGAAGGCAAATTTCGTATCGATATGGAGAAATTTTCTATGGATCAAGTTCAGGGAGCTTATGACAAGCTACGGCATGGGAAGCTAAGGGGGAGAGCTGTTGTAGTTTTTGACGATTGAAATGACAGCTTGACGATGAACTTTCACTTCAACTCTTGCAAACAGAAAGTTTTAGGAGATTGGCACATTGTGTTAACTTTTCCAATTTGAAGCTTTCATGTGCCAGGGAGTGTCTTTATCCTTTGAGAATAACTGCAGGAAGCTGACCTTGAGTTTACTGCTGTCAATTCTACGAACCAACGTTCTGTGGGGTTCGGTTCCAGATCGTCGAGCACTACCCAGTACAATTGCCCCGAAGTCTTCATATCTTGTATAAATCTTATTATTTATAACCTTCAACCACCCCATTTTTCTTCGCTGAGAATTATGAGACAGACTGACCGAGCTATAATATCCCTTCAGAACATCCGATCCCTAGAAACTGTCTGACAACAAACCCCATGCCGAGTTCTTCGCATCCGCAGGTACTACTGATGTCAGCGAAGGAGATAAGATCACATCTTAAGCATTTACATTAAACATCTTCGACCAGAAGGCTACTATGTCAGCATCAGACTCGTTGGCACCTTCGTCGGTATAGCCTTCTCGCTTATTGCCACCTATTTTCTCTTCAAAGCTGCGGCTAGAGTCATCATTGTGATTGACAACGACATTGGGACCTAGTGATAATGCCGCACTATTCACCACTGTTTAGACTGTTGCCCAGCCCATCAGTATTCTTCTATTTAGGAGATTATTTGATTGTTTCGGGCAATGCAATTTCGCAATTGGCAGCAACCTCCTCGGTATCCTTGGTGCCATTGTAGCATGCACGGCCAAGTACATGAACACCTTAATTGGTGCAATGGTTTTGCTTGGTCTTACATCAGGGCCTACTTCATCTTATCCATTGTTAACTGGAGAGCTTGCAACAAATAAAGCCAAGTACCTGGCAACGCGTGCTGTTGTTGTTCCAAATAGTATAGCGACTGGCTTCGCACCATACATAGGGCAAAGACTCGTGGTTGTTGCGAATTGGAGATGAATTTTCTACATCTATATCATTATCATCGGTATGCCTCACTTTCTGGATGCGTAATATTTGAGGTTGATAATTTCCAGTTCCCGGAACAATGTCTTGGTACGCTTTCTACCACCCGCCTTTTTATGTACAACTACATGGCAAAGAGATCAGCAAGAGAGACGAGCTCAAGAAAACGGACTTTCTTCAGATTTTCCTTCTGGTAGTTGGCCTTACGCTATTTCTTTCAGGAGTTACACCTTTGGTGTTCAATCTCCTTTAGCAAGAATCTATAGAATTCTTTCGTTGTCGGCATACAGTAGCTGACGATATTTTCCCCCTCTAGGCGTCGAAGAGCGAGGAGAGAGGTGGCAAGGTATTTGATGCTGTACTTTCACTTGTAGGCTAGGCTTCCTTTCTTCTCATCCTTCATTGCCGTGCTAATGAGTGAAATTCCCACTTCTACATCCAAACTCGCTTTGATCAAGTTGAGACTGTACTCGGAATAATTACTCCGACCGGTTCTCAAGCTACCTATCACATCGTCTATCAAAGTAGAACACATTCAATATGACACAACATGCTGATCATAACACACTTGCCCCAATCCAGCTATGTTTTGTGGAGGCATAGCCACTTCACTTCCGTCACAGACAACACGTGACACTCACCCCACTTCCCCGCCATCAACCTGTACCTCATGACAACCATCTGATCCTCCATTCTCTTGCAGTTTCCTGATCATACTATGCTTCACATGCCGACACAAAACATTTAAACAGATCGGATTACCCCAGATTCTCCATATTTCTCCAACTTCACTTGTAATTCCAAGGGATTAAACTCAACCTTAGCGTCATCTGCACCTACGTGAATCGATCCCCCTTTTCTTAAGCGAAAGCTTGAACTTCAATCAAAACAAACCCATCAACATGTCTCCATCAACCGCCACTCACATCAAACCAGAAACTATTCCCATCGCGCTAGACATCAAATTCTCTCCCACTCGCGCGTACTACCTGCACACCTCCACACGCCTCGCTCTTCCATCCACCACCACAATCCAAGACCTGACATCTTTCCTTCCCTCCCTATTCACTGCCTCTGAACCTCATCTCCTAGCCACACATTGGACCTAACTCTTGCCTCTACTTTAGCAGATGCTAAACATGAGCCTCGCACCCCTACACCCTGGTACCTGGAGCGCAATAATTTGTTCGGCACATATGCTTCAATTCATAATGCTGATGAGAAAGAAGTCGCGGAGTATGTAAAATCCAGTTCTATGTCTTCTATCCTAAGTTCTCAGCCCTTCTGACCCAACTATTTACCCTTCGCATTCCAACTTTCTCCTGACCAGGTATCATTCTCATTTTTGCGACCGATCTTCTGACACCTAAGCTAACACTTCGATACCACAGATGGAAAGCGCCTTTGTTCAGCATCCACGCCTCACACGTCGGGGTAACGACTATCATATTCTATACACTTCATGAGCAAGAGGAAGGCGAAGGCGAGGCTTTGCACCGCGAAGGAGCAGGCAGGAGAGGCAAATAAAGATGATGTGGTGGAGGTGAAACCTACGAGTATTTTGACGCGCGCAGAAGCGTTTGTGAAGGATGATGTGACATACATCTGGGAAACAGACCACGCAAACCACCAGCAACGCACTCTTTTCAAGGTCATGGACGACCCAAAAGAACAAAAACACCCCATAGCCCGCTACGCCCAAAAGTCCACACGCGAGCATCAGGGCTTGCTGGTGCTGGACCATCGAGAGCTGGATGACCTGGTGTGCATTTTGACGCTGTGCGCGGTGCTGGAAGATGAGGGATTTTCCACTGAGTTGGCAAAATGTCGGTGGTTCACTCGAGGCTGGACTCTTCAGGAGCTCCTTGCCCCGCGACAAGTCAAATTCTTTAATCGAAGTTGGGCCACCGTAGGATCCAAACAGGGTCTGGCTGAAATACTTTGGCGTATCACCGGGATTCAGCGTGAAGTTATCGAGAGGAATCCTAGGCTATCCTCTGCAAGTATCGCCCGCAGGATGTCCTGGGCGTCCCAACGACGGACCACTAGGGTAGAAGATTTGGCATATTGCCTGCTGGGAATCTTTGAGATCAGCATGCCGCTACTCTATGGAGAAGGCAGTCGCGCATGTTTACGTCTCCAGCAAGAGATAATGAGACAGTCACGAGATGAGTCAATCTTTGCATGGCAGTCAACAGAACGGCAAGTTGAATGTGCTGGAGTGCTTGCAAAACACCCTTCTCAGTTCAAAAATTCTGGCGGTATAGTTTCATATCCCACGGAAGGGGAGCCTTACACTCTGACCAACATTGGCCTGCGCATTGTAGTGCAGATTGTGTCGGGATCACCGACCAGCGAGATCGCAGCCCTTGGCTGTCAAAGGCAAAATGACTTCGATTCCTTGTTAGGGATCATCCTACACCCTACGGAAACACCGGGCCTGTTTGGTCGTGGCGTGTGTGATCGTCTCCTGATGGTTTCGTGGCAGAGGCTGAGAAAAGCAACCGCGAGGACAATATACTTGAGCACACAGGATGTAGAAACAGGGTCATCAGCACGAAAGGGTTCCAATGTTGGGTTCAAACAATTCCATCTGGCTATACAATTGCGGAAGCTGCCCCAAGTCATCTATTTGACCGCGAGACTCGTACTGTCGACATATTGAAAGGGGATGGAGTAACGGAGACTGATTTTTGCATCGCTTTTCGATTTGAAACTGAGACATTACGACAGAATGCATTTGTGGCCGTTGTTAATATCTCTGGAGAGAGTGGGGATGGAATTGTACGTCTTGCTCCGAGAACATACTCAAGGACCCTGGCTGAGTACGGGCCTTCCAATATGGACCTTCTTGCCGGCCCGACGCTGTGCCTCGATGGTACATCTCAGTATCAAGCTAAAGCTACAGCTACGGTGACAAAGATGACGCGTTTCGGACAAGAAGTGTTTGTATTGGATGTTCATGTTGAAGTCGTGCAGTTCGAGGACGAAAACACGGAACTTCTTGGTGACCCTTGGCCTTTGCAAGCACAGCCTCAGGAGCGCATATGGAACAGCAGCTACTTCAGGCAAGTGTTCTATACTCAGGCACTTGCCCTGCGGTCAATATGGCCCAAAATTTGGAGTAGCTATACCAAAATGCTTCTCCTATGTGTGCCTGGAATTGTCGTTGGAGCGTTAGGCCGGAACCCGGCTTTGGTTTTGGTTCTGAACTTGCTCGCAATAATTCCACTCAGTAATGTGCTGAGCCACGCGATAGATGACCTATCAGCCAATGTTGGACAGATTTTTGGAGGATTACTAAACCAAAAATTTGGAAATGCAGTTGAAATGATCGTATGTACGCAATCCTCGAGTCTGGATATGAAAATCTGATTGGATCTTCACAGTTCAGTATTACTGCTCTTGAGAAGGAGACATCCGAATTGCCCAGGCAAGCATGCTTGGGGCTGTGCTCTATGATGTTCTCATCGTATGTAGCACCTCATCTACAGTAGAAGCACAATTAAAATTGATGGTAACCAGGTTATCGGATGCGCGTCTGTCTTTGGTGGATGGTGAAGGGCGCAGACAACCTTCAACCCAAGCGTCGCAAACGTTCTTTCGTCTCTGTTGGCAACAGCAAGGTAAATATCAGCTCGATCTCACAGTATCACTCTGCCGGATAAACATATGCTTACAAAGAACACAGCACCTCTCTAATAATAATACCTACGCTATTGGCTACTTCAGAGACCACCCAAGTGGGCACATCACAGCTAATCCTTGAGCTATCCCGCAGTGCCACTATTATTTCGTTGATTCTCTATCTGCGCCACTTATTCTTCCAGCTAAGGTCGCATGCCCATATGTTTGCTTCTTGGGAGGGAGATGAACCCCAAGACATACCGCCTTTCACCTCAGGCATCATAGTTATCATTGCAACTGTACTTGCGACGTTTTGTGCGGATTACCTCGTCGAGAGTATTGAACTCGTGATCAAAAGTCCCTACATGTCTAAAACCTTTATCGGTTTCATTCTTCTTCCTATGTTCTGGAATGCTGACTTGGGCTGGACGATGATTAAAGCCTCATTAGGGGGCAGGATGGGTCCGGCTGTTTCCGTATCGCTCGGCAGTAGCTTGAAAATTGCACTCTTCGTTATCTCATGCTTAGCGATTCTTGGATGGATCATCGATCAGAACATGGCACTGGACTTCAACAGATTCGAACGTATTGTGGTCTTCGTAAGTATTTTGGCGGTAAATTATCTTATTCGGGACGGCAAGAGTAATCTTACATATCTTGAAGGTGCTATGTGTGTTGGGATGTAAGTACCATTCGGATTTGACAAGCTTCCGATATTTCTCTAACCATGCTTGCACAGATATTTTATTATTGCTACTATTTCTTTTGCCTATCCGAACAGTCATGTATAAATATCGAAAATATACAGTCAAGTGCTCAACTGCCGCCAATACATCCTTCTCCAAGACGCCCTTGCAGTGGCGAGTCGGGTGCCTTGAGATGGAGGAGATCAAGTGATGGAGACTTGAGCATGTGCGTAAGGCAGGAGGGTCAGGGAAATGGAGGATGAAATTGATATGACGAGCGTTGAGAATGAGTAATGGATAATGGCTTATTCAGTTTAACAGGGGGTGTAAGATAGCTTCACAAGGAGGAAGTGAATGCGGGGTCAGATTTCGAAAGAATGATATCCTGCTTGCTTTTGAAGTTTCGGGCTTCATCCCAACTTCTCCGTTTCAGTACCACCATTCCTATCTGGATCACTTGCACTTCCGCTTCCTTCCCTCCACTCGACGACAGCCAAGTCTCGTCTGTTCCCCATGAGATGCTCAACGTTGGCTCTTGGTCCCTTAAACTACCGTCTCGCATCTACGGCATACCAAAGCAATGCAAGGGCCACGACACCTCCATAAATCAAACATGTATAGTTCACATTCAGATCATTCAGATCCGCACCTCGTGTCGCGGGCAAGCAAAGCACAGGAATAATCAGCGCAACCCAAGCAACCGCCATAGCTCCCACGATCTTACTGTACCGTCCTAGATTCCAAGGCCCAGGCGAAAGGAGGAAGAGCTTGAGTGCGACAGGGAAGATAAAAGCCGTATACTGCGCTGTCGCACCGATACTAAACACCGCACCAATTGCCACTGGGGAAGCGAAAATAAGCAGATCGAGCAGCGCGCCGATCAGGAGGACAAGCCAGACTGCGTTGACGGGTGTCTTGGTGTATATGTTGACGTGTGAGATGAGACGAGAGAAAGGCAGTGCGCGTCACGGCTGTAGGCGTAGACGAAGCGCGAGGAGGCGACAGTACATCCTTGTCCGACAAAGAACTGCGCGAAGTTGTTGAGGCTGAACATCGCCAGGCAGCACGTGGGCCGAGGACTTGGAGGCAGGGAGCCCCCTATAAGTCTCCGTTTAGTTCATAACCTAATGCTTTGAAAGACTGAGGGTTTAGGTTGGTGGAGACATACCCTGGGTTGCCCATACGGTCCTGCAACCACACCTTGGACATCGTGTACTGTGTATGCGATGACGACGATGATCGCCCAACCGAGATATAGGCCCATTTGAGCGGTCATGATGATTGCGTGTGGGCTGGCGATATTTGCGTTTCCGCACTCTTCGCTTAAGTGGAAGGGCGCGCCCTATCCGCTCATTGTCTAGATTACACTTAGGAAGCCCATCATGAATGCGAAGCCTGTCGGCCACTCGGTGCCATTATTATCCCGGCGCTCTTCCATACTTCACTGTTCATATTGGTTTTCAGAGTATGGGTGCAGCCAGCAGGCATCCAGATGATGAATATGAAGTTGAATATTATGCCGACTTTGTTGAGGTTCCCGATGAATTTAGTGCTGTCCATGGTTAGGAGGTCTTCGATTATGAGGAGAGCAAGGAGAAGCAGGTAGATGTCCCAGGTTTGTGCGGTGTAAGTGGGGTGGGCGATTTCAGCTGCGGTGAGGACCATGGCGGAGAGGGCGTAGTTGCCTGAGCAGGGACCGGTGACTTGGCTGACGAGTTGAACCAGCCTGTTGCCTGGAGAGTGTTAGGATAGAGAATGTGTAGGGTTCTCGTACCCAGGAGAAGAATGGACCCCAGCCGCCAGGACAGTATAGAAGCAATGGAGGGTAGCAGGCCAAACACGGAAAATGATGTGGAAAAGGAAGACCAGACTGAGAAGTCTCGTTTGAATCCTTGCTTGTATCCTAGTGCTGTGAGAACTTCCTCATCGCTATCAACGACATGATCGAGCACTGCGTGGTCTCCTGGTTTTTGAAAGACGGATGCGAGGTGCAGGCCGCGCTCATCGAGGATGCGGTCCGTTTGAGATGGCCTGATGCAGGTAGAAAAGTAATACGCACAAGAGAAAAATAACAGACAAGAGTAGTGAGCTAAGATTTGAAGGGTCGTATGCTTTTATCTTCACATAGTGACGTTGCAGTAGTACAAATGCTGATAAGCTCAGAGCAGATCTCGAGCTTCCCCTCCATCCTGGTGTAGCTCGCCAGCAGTGTGCAGGGTGATAGTACCGTACCGTCGTGATAACCTCGAATGAAATGGGCCGTATTGCCGCTGGGAACATATTTAGGGTTTATCTCGCGAAATTGTATTGCGGTGACATTGGTATTGCATGAAGATCATTGACAGATGAGGAGTAGGTCGTCGGGCTGCATTTCGGATACTAGTCGACGGCAGCTTCTTAATCGAGACGGGCCGTCTTGAACTTAAAATGGAAGAAACGAAATAAAGATTCGTCAGATGTCTACTTTGACTCAAGGCTGAATTGCAGAGATCAAAAATCAAATGCAGTAACGAAAAGATGTTGTCACTGGAGCCTGGAGCGCAGGTATGCAGCACATCGTCCACGCTCTGATCGATGCTTGCAAGCTGTGCTGCAACTTACAGGCATCAGTTCATGACAGTATGACGGGTAGATTATGAAGCATAATTTGCGTAAAACAATGATTTCTTGTGAAAAGAACATGTAAGAATCGAGGATGGAATACTGGACTTCATTCCCAAGTCTACTGTGGCGCGAGAACTTTTCAGCATGCTTCTGATAAGGAACGCAACTTCTTGACCGACACCATGGTTTCTGAGACAGCATCTCAACAAATGTGGCACTCTGAATTGCTTCTTTTGCGTCGAGCCGGACCGGCGTCAATTGATGAGTGTCATCAATGTCTTGCCGATGGAGAGGGAGCCGGAAGTACGTCCAGGATCTGTCAGCAGATTGCAGCCGACACTGGCAGGCAGATCCCATTCTTAGATTCGGTACTTAAGGAGCTCGGCATGATAAAAGGGTGATGTTGGCCAGATATTAGGCCCTTCTGCTTCGAAGAATAGAAGCGACCGGACACGTTGCCCTTGGATATAAAGTCTCTGCGTGCTGGGTGCCTAGCTGGGTGGATAGGCCTGTGGCGGAGTGAACTTCAACATGATGACCTAGCAGAGTGACTCTGAGAAACATCCAACAGACTTGACGGGGTCACAGGTCATTTTGTACAGTAAGTCTTACTTCGGTCAAGACCCAATTCTGCCTCTCTCAGCCTCGTTGTTCAGGGGTCGGAGGGTCATACTTCATACTTCGTCGTGGATGAGTTGACCAGCCTTCTGTTCTGGGGACAGTTTCGGCCGCGCCGAGTGCAGCTTTTCGGTGAAGACCCTGGAGATGGACGTGTAACCCCTCCACACGATGGGGCTGCTTCTCCACGATAATTGCTTCCACAACATGAAGCAATTCACAGCTGTACGAGGTGGCACAACGCCATCAGATAGAGATAACACATGCCAGATGCATATGATTTCTCAACGGAAAAGGCAATTGTGATCACAAAATTGTGGAGGAGGTGAAGAAATTCAGGGTGCTCACGTCAGCCTTTTCGCCAGTGGAGCCCCCCAGAGCTTCCCCTGTAGACTTCCCGGTCGCTAAGGCTGGAACTTGACGCCGAGCTGAAGCTCAGCAACGCCAGCGAATGCAACTCCATCAATTGGGTCAATAGGGATATTTTATGGCTTCATTTCTGCAGCTGTAGAAACGGCCCCCCTGCCCCATTGCGATAATCCAGCATGTGATTGAGTAACACAAGATATTTGGAGTTCTTCGCTGGGGTCGTTTGCACCAGAGCGGGGCACTCACCAGTGTCGGCCGTCGTACACACTGGGATCTCAGCCTCGTATGCCGCCTTTTGCTTCTTGAGAACACACCCCACCAGAGCTCAACCTCAGTGGCTCGAGGGGTATAAGGTCTCTGCCTCCCCCTCGCTGTCTTCAGCGACTGAGAAGCTTCATCCTGAGCTCTCAACACTTGTCGGTCAGCTTCCCCAGATTTTGCGACTCGCCAATTGCTTTCGTGTTGATACCCTTACGTCTTGCTCTTTCCTTCCCCGTCACCACTGCAGACTGGTCTTTCTGTGACCGCCAGCCTCAACCACCTCCTTCAGCAGCTGCGACCGTACGATACCCCACACCAGCCAGATACTTGAGTCAGCGGATTGATCCTTCGCCTGTGAAATGCCCTCCGGGTTCCATCTGCGAAGTCCTTCGTTCTTCAAATCAAGGTCTCGCAGCGTTTCGCCCAATCCCAACCCCAATCCCAATCCTAACACCACTGCTACCAGCTCCACGATGGCTGCTCCCAATAACGGAGCCGTTGACACCTCCAGCACGGAGCCCAATGCATGGAGAAAGGAAGTCGAGGCCGCACTGGGATCCGCCAAGCAGGTCATCGACAAATCCCTATCGCCGATGCCCACATACCCATACACTCCCGAGAACGATCCCGACTTGAAGAAGCAGCCTGGTATTCTTGCAGACCTCCGCAAGTTTGGCTTCAAAGATGCGGAAACTCTTTTCCAAATGCTGAACTCCTCGGTCAAGGGTTTCCAGAATGACGACAAATTCCTGCTCGAAAACCTGGTCGGTCTCCTTGCCAAACTGGGTGATAACTCCCAATTGTCTAACAGCCTCACTTCTGCATTCATCAACAATCTTTGGAGTGCCTTGCCACATCCGCCCATGACGAGCCTAGACCAGAAGTTCAAATATCGTGCAGCCGATGGATCATATAATAACATCCACGAACCCAGACTCGGAGCTTCCGGTGAAGCCTATGCCAGAAGTGCCAAAGGAGTTACTCTACAAAATGTGGCCCTTCCAGATCCTGGTGTTATATTCGACAGCCTGATGGTCCGCGGGGACAAGTTCGAAGAGCATCCCAACAAGATCTCTAGCATGCTCTTCTACTTGGCCACAATCATCATCCACGACATTTTCAGAACCGTGAGTTCTTCTACTATATATACCCCCAAGTCACGCACTAATGATTCAATCAAGGATCACGTAGACTACAGCATCTCGGCAACGAGCAGCTATCTTGACCTCGCTCCGCTCTATGGAAGCAACCAGGCAGAGCAGGATTCCGTCCGAACATTCAAGGACGGTAAGCTCAAGCCAGACTGCTTTTCCGAGAAGCGAATCTTAGGATTTCCTCCCGGAGTTGGTGTCTTCCTGATCATGTTCAATCGGTTCCACAATTACGTGGTCACTCAGCTCGCAGCGTAAGTCATACCACAGCTATAGTATCTCGGATCTAACAGGTTTAGGATCAATGAAAACGGTCGATTCACCAAGCCTACTAATGATGACAAGGATGCATGGACTAAGTATGACAATGACTTGTTCCAGACAGGTCGTTTGATCACCTGCGGGCTTTACGTCAACTGCGTTCTCAAGGATTACGTTCGAACCATTCTCAACTTGAACCGAACTGACACCAAGTGGGATCTTGATCCTCGAACGGAGGAGGGAAAGACACTCTTCAACACCCCAGCTGCGGAGGGAACTGGCAATCAAGTTTCTGCTGAGTTCAATCTGGGTAAGTGATTTGCTCTGGAACGGTAGTATCAGCTGACACGCCAGTCTACCGGTGGCACTCCGCAATTTCGGAGAGAGATACGAAGTGGACTGAGGATGTCTACGCCGACATGTTCAAAGGTCAGAATCCCGTGGATGTCACCCTTGGCCAGCTTTTGGGCAAACTCAATCAATTTGAAGCGAATTTACCAGATGATCCATTACAACGACCTTTCGCCGGCCTCAAGCGACAAGCAGATGGCTCAATCAGTGATAATGACCTGGTCCCGATTTTGGAAGCTTCAGTTGAAGATGTTGCCGGTTCGTTTGGTGCGAACAAGGTGCCGAAGATCATGCGATCAATCGAGATTTTGGGCATAATCCAAGCACGTTCGTGGAATTTGGCATCTTTGAACGAATTCCGTGAGTTCGCTGGACTCTCTAGACATGCAACTTTTGAAGACATCAACCCCGACAAGGAAGTTGCTGAGAAGCTTCGCAATCTCTACGATCATCCAGATTATGTAGAGTTGTATCCAGGTCTGGTTGCTGAAAAGGCCAAGCCTCCGATTGCTCCGGGATCTGGTCTTTGCGTTAACTTCACGACTTCTTATGCCATTTTGTCTGATGCCGTTGGCCTGGTTCGAGGTGATCGATTCTACACCATCGATTACACTCCCAAGAATCTCACAAACTGGGGGTAGGTGTCTCTCAATTTGTCTGGAAAAAAATTGCTGACATCTTTAACAAGTTACAATGAGGTTCAATACGACACCAGCGTTGATGATGGATGTGTCCTCTACAAGCTCATCCTCCGTGCCTTCCCGAACCACTTCAAGGGCAACTCCATCTATGCTCATTATCCATTCGTCATCCCCAAGGAGAACTTGGTCATCCAGAAGAGCCTCGGTCGAGCAGAGAAGTACTCTTGGGAGAAGCCATGTCGAATTCCGGACACCATTGTCGTCAATTCTTACTCAGCGATTAAGAAGATTCTCGAAAACAAGGCCGACTGGAAGGTCACATGGGGTGAGACCATCACCATGCTTGTTAGCCAACCCAAGCAACCGTATGGCGCCAACTTCTGTATGGCTGGTGACAATGCACCGAATGAGTTGTCCAAAAAGCTGGTCATGAAGGGTCTCTACCCCAAGAATTGGCAATTGGAAGTGAAGAAGTTCTACGAGGAAACCACCGCAAAACTTCTCAAGACCTACAGTTACAGGGTCCCAGGAACGAATTTCTGCCAAGTTGACATTGTCCGAGATATCTCCAACCTGGTTAACACCAGATTCGCAGCTTCGGTCTTCAGTCTGCCAATCAAGACCGAAGAAACCCCAAGAGGCATATATACCGAGCAAGAGTTGTACCAGGTTCTCTCTATTTGCTTCATCTCTGTATTCTCCAACTTTGATGTGACCAAGAGCTTCCAGCTCGATGAAGCCGCTCGAGTTCTCGCACAGCAGCTTGGAGAGCTGATTCTATTAAACGCAGAGGCAATCTCAGCTACTGGCCTTATTGCTGACATGATTTCCAAATTGCATGAGCACAGTCCATTGACTGATTATGGCACTCACATGATCCAGCGGATGTTGGAGGCTAAGATGCCCGTGAAGGAGATCGTTTGGGGTCAGATGTAAGTTTTCAAAACACCTGACGAAGATCATGTATTCACTTCTCTAAGCATGCCGACCACAATGTCTATGACTGCCAATCAGTCCATGATCTTTTCAAGATCTCTTGACTACTATCTTGGGGATGGTGCCAAGTACATCCCAACCATTCACGCTCTAGCCAGAGCCAATACGAAGGAGGCTGATGACAAGATTCTCAAATAGTACGTTGGATTGATATTCTCTCCTGCCGACTTTCGCTAACACACACAGCTTCATGGAAGGCGCCCGTCTCAGCCCAGGCGTCATCCTCACCCGCGACTACAAACCCACATCCGCCTCCGCCCCACCAACAACCACCATCTCCGACCTCAACAACACCACCCACACTGTCGCCAAAAACCAACGCATCCTGCTCAACCTCGTCTCCGCATCCTCCGATCCCACCGCCTACCCCAATCCATCCGAAGTCGACATCTCGCGGCCCTTGGAATCATACCTCGCGTACGGCTTAGGTCCACATCAATGTGCCGGCATGGATATCAGTATGGTTGGCATGACAGCCATGTTTAAGATCGTGTTTGGGCTTAAGGGATTGAGGAGGGCGCAGGGGAGTGCACCAGGTGGGGGTTGGTATGGTGAGAGCCAGGGGAGCATGAAGACACTTGAGGGTCCGTTTGGGACGACTTTGTTCATGACGGGTGATCAGAGTAGTATTTTTCCGTTTCCGACGAGCATGAAGTTGCAGTTTGATGCCAGTGAAGAGCCGGGGTGTGGAGTTTGTGGGAAGGAGTAGGTTGATAAGGGGTTGGATTGATTGATGGTGGTTGGAGGCAGATTGAAAGGAGAAATTAGCGATGAATTATGAGAGATGAAATAAAATTGAGAGTTGAATTCTTTCGAACTCCAAAACTGGAGAGCGATATAAGCTCCAGATTTAGTAACTGGAATTTAAAGTGAATTGGCCGATGCATATTGAATGCTCACTGGTGGTGGTCTTTTGAATTGAACTAAAAAAGGTCAACCGATGTAACGTCCCTCCCTGCGTGGCGAGAAACCCTGTGTGCCGAGAACTTGCCAGCAACTTTCCCACCGAACAATATCGACTTTGAGCTAGGAATAGAATAATTCTCGGAATATAGACCGCAAGCTTCCAGCCTCATTTTGATACTGTTATGAATCGCAAGTGACCTCTACTTACCACGCAATACCAGTTAACACCTTGAGTGTGGTTTATCCTCACTCCTTTGGCTAATCCTACACTGCTGAGTATTCGATCATTGTACAGGAAAGCTCTACCAGATATAAGCCAGTATATAAAGAAGCTATCCCGAGAGTTTTTGCTTTCTTGCTATAATGTTCGCGCAGCTGCAGTCATTTGTGCTGCAGGAAGTGTATTTAATGAACAAGGGTCATATATGCGGCTTGTAAGGCCTAGCTAAAAGCAGTATAGCTTCGTAAGACTGGCGCGGTAACTTACCAATGTAGCGCTGAGTCTAAACATGCTTACTGCTCCACGTAATCTAACTTCAGGACTAGATTCCAACGCCGCATTGGCGCTGAGCCCCGCGCGCACGTGAGCTTGCGGCTGAGCGACCACGCAGCCCCAAGCGCGCCCATCGAGCGCCAGCTTGCAGCCTGCTCGATGTGTTCCGTGTAATGCTATGCACGAACTTTTGAGCAGATCGAGACATATGTACCGCTGCCCCCTGGTTCACCACCATAGTTCGCTTGCATTGCGATCGAACTCGACCATCATTCTTTGCTCGTGGGAGGACATACGGGTGCTACGATGCGTCTTCTGAAGCGCTCACCAAGCGGTGATTTCCAGTTGACTACTTTCAACGATGACGACGCTCGTCCGTATGCCATCCTATCGCACACCTGGACCGAGGCTCAAGAAGTGACATATAGTGAGCTAGTGGCTGGCACGGGCAAGGACAAGACCGGCTACAATAAAATCCGCTTCTGCGTGGATAGAGCCGCCAAGGATGGCCTACATTACTGCTGGGTGGACACCTGCTGCATCGACAAGTCTACCAGTGATGAGCTCAGTACAGCTATCAATTCTATGTTCCGCTGGTATCAGCGCGCTACCAAGTGCTATGTATATCTGTCGGATGTGCAGATCCCGGATGAGGTTACTGATGCCCAGGCGTTCCAGATAACGTGGAAGGAAGCGCTTCGACGGAGTCGATGGTTTACGCGAGGCTGGACGTTGCAAGAGCTTCTGGCGCCGGCTACCGTTGAGTTCTTCTCTAAGGAGGGTAAACGGCTGGGTAGTAGGATATCGTTGGAGCAGGAAATCCATGAGATCACTAAGATTCCTATCGAAGTATTACGAGGACAAAGTCTCACCGAATTCAGCGTAGAGGAGCGAATGAGCTGGGCGGCCAAACGCACAACAACGTTAAAGGAGGACAAAGTATATTGTTTATTAGGAATCTTCGGGGTATTCCTATCGCTTATATATGGAGAAGGAGAGGCATACGCGACTCTACGGCTGAGAGAGGAGATACAGAAGCGGCAGGAAGGGCGGGGAACAGAAAGTCTGCAAGACTTGACAGTTACGTTCTTGTTCGGGCAGGCTAGTATTCCTCTGTACGAATAATGTGCCGCTAACGATATATAGTCTCCTCCTTGTTACCTTTTCCAAGAAACGAACTCTTCATCGGACGAGAAGACCAGCTTCAATCTCTCGAACAGTTCCTCCTTCTCCCCAACACTCACCGACGCATAACAATATACGGACTAGGAGGCTGTGGGAAATCAGCACTTGCCCTTGAGTTTGCATATTGCGCGCTGGCTCGATACGCTAGCCGTCTAGTTTTCTGGGTGCCTGCCATTAGCCAAGAGAGCTTCGAGCTTGCCTATCGGGAAATCGGAATCCGCCTTCGCATACCAGGAATCACCGATGACAACGCGGACATCAAGCAGCTTGTTAAAGAGGCCTTAAGCTCGGACAACGTGCATGACTGGCTGATGATAGTCGACAATGCCGACGACCCTGGAGTTCTTATGGGCGGCGCTGGTGGCGATCTGGGGTCAGCTCGACTGCACGATTATCTCCCATATAGCAATAAAGGCAAGATCGTCTTCACTACACGAAACAGGAAAGCTGCAGGAGATTTAACTCAGGGCAGTGTCTTAGAGCTTAATGATATGAGCCAAGCTGAAGCTAGGCAGCTGCTGGCGCGGCGAATATCGAAGCCAGCGTTGCTCGACGATGAGAAGGCCGTCAACAAACTGCTAGAGTCACTTACATATCTACCGCTTGCTATTGTACAGGCAGCCGCTTTTATCAACAATAACGATATATCAGTATCCGGATACATCTCGTTGTTCGAAAAAACAGGTACCGAGACTGAGCTCTTCGGCGAGCATTTTGAGGACCCAAGCAGATACCGAGGAATGGAAAGCACGATTGCCAAAACATGGCATATCTCATTCGATCAGATACGAAGGCAAGACTCACTTGCTGCGGAGTACCTTTCGTTTATGGCGTGCATCGATCACATCAACATTCCCCAGTCGCTGTTGCCTCCTGGAGGCTCCCCGCTGCAGCAAACTAAAGCGATTGGGACACTGAAGGGATACGCGTTCGTCACGGAGCGCCAACAGGCCTTGCAAGTACTAGAAAGCGACAAGTTCTTTGATATGCACCGACTGGTCCACATGGCGTCGGTGTGGTGGCTAGACGGTCATGGTGAGCAGACGGCTTGGACAGCCAAAGCGGCGGCCCGACTCGAGGAGCTGATCCCGTATGGTGGGCATGAGAGGAAGGAAGTATGGACGACGTACCTCTCGCACGCAATGCACGTGGCTGGACTAGACGGCACACTAGACGAAACAGTAAGGGCTTCGGTTCTAGATCGGGTGGGACGGTGTCAAGCAAGCCTTGGGCAATATTCAGCGGCAGAAACAACGCACCGACAAGTACTTTCGCTGAGAGAAAAGAGTCCAAGAAAGGAGCATGATCAGACACTCACAAGCATGAACGAGGTGGGAGTAGCACTTAACAACCAGGGAAGGTACGAGGAGGCGGAATCGATGAACAGGCAGACGCTGGCGCGGCGAGAGAAGGTGCTCAGGCCTGAGCATCCAGACACGCTGACGAGCATGAGCAACTTAGCGCTTGTGCTAGTGCGCCAAGGTAAGTATGAGGAGGCGGAATCAATGAACAGGCAGACGCTAGCGCGGTTGGAGAAGGTGCTCGGGCCTA